>PISW01004439.1:0-164671 GCA_004023785.1 Mungos mungo | reverse complement strand
GGATGCAAAACTTGAGAGACTACTGAATGCTGAAAATGAACTGAGAGTTGAAGGGGAAGGGGGAGGGGGGAAAAGAGGTGGTGGTGATGGTGGAGGGCACTTAAGGGGAAGAGCACTGGGTGTTGTATGGAAAACAATTTGACAATAAAATATTATGGGAAAAAAACAGATAAACTCACTCATATAATGATTTAAAAAATATAAACACAAAGGACTATGTACTGTAACAATGTGACCATACTTAATAATATTAAACTGTATACTTAAAATGATTAAGATGGTAAATTTTTGTTATGTAGATAGATAGATAGATAGATAGATTTTTAATTATTTATTTTGAGAGTGAGAGAGAGAAAGAGAGAGTGAACATGTACGGGGGAGGGGCAGAGAGAGAGAGAGAATCCCAAGCAGGCTCCCTGCTGTCAGAGCAAATTCCCCACACAGGCTTGATTCTAGGAACTGTGAGATCATGACCTGAGCCAAAATCAAGCGTCAGAGGCTCAACCAAATGAGCCACCCAGGTGCCCCTTGCTATGTATATTTTACCACAATTAAAAATAATAATACAAAAGACTATTTACTGGGTAATTCCATTTATATGAAAAAGTTCAAGAAGAAACAACACTAATCTACAGTGATAGAGGTCTGAATAGAAATTACTTCTGGGTAATGGGTATTATCTGTGAAGAGTATACAGGGTCCTACATATTGGAAATGTTATATATTTCGATTTGGTGATGGCCCAGGGATCATGATATATTTAGATGTTACATATATTGTATGATCATAGGTAGTGTATACTTTGTATCTAGCACTTTCCTGTGAATATGCAATACATCAAAAGAACAAGTAGAGATAAAGAGCCCAGAAAGGAAATGTAGAGACAGCAGTGAGAACAGAAAGCTGACAGAACTTAGGAAAAATGTGGAAGAAAAAAGAAGCAGCAGTTACAGCAGTGAAGGTCAAACTGGAAAGGAAAATCATGCTGAAAACCTAGAAAGATGTGTATAGTCTAAGAATGAGGAAAGCAAGCAAAATGAATTTAAATAAAATGCTTTTTAAAAATTAAAATATGAGTTGTGGCTACAGGGGTGTGTTAATTTTGTGAGAATTCAAGGCGAGATCTGTGCAGTTTTCCCAGGGATATTATAATTTAGTAGAAATGTTTATTAAAATAAGGATTGGCAGAAAAAATTGATGTGAAAGCCAGGCAAGCAATATCCAATTCTACACACAGTTCTGAGTTACCAACAGAGAAAATGGAAATAGGGGAAGAGAACACATGTATCAATACAAAGACGATTCTCCAAGATTAAAAGAGGATTTGAATCCATGCCTTCAAAGAACACACTTTGTACCAGGAAAAATTGCCTCAAAACTGTCACTCTTGAAACATATCTGGGTAAAAATATTGTATTCTAAGGAAAATGAAGTAATAAATACTATGAACAGCCAGACAAAAAGTTCAGGTCATTTATAAGAGGAAATAAGGAATGTTGAGCATTCATTCGTATAAGGCTAGTGAGCAAAACTTATTTAAAAACAAAGGCCACACAAAAAAAGAGCAAAGGCCACAGAGCAGCCATTTTTTAATATGCGAGGACACCAGAATATTGTTCCTATGAGTCATTCTTGAAGAAATTTTCTCTGGACTCACGTATTATATTTGCCTCCAAGAAAAATAATCTCATGAAGCTTCGCTTCTTTTTAGGTCCTCTTTCCCCTTTGATGACCCCCTTTGTCACAATCCTAAATTACTAGTCCTCCAAATTTCTAGAAATCCTAAATGAGTGGATTCATCACTGTCACGACTCTCATTATGATACCTAGCTAAAATAATTATTGAAATTTCATTAAAAAGAGAAATGTGTTGAGGCACCTGGGTGGCTCTGCTGATTAAGTGTCTAGATTTCCGCTCAGGTCATGGTCTCACAGTTCCTGAGTTCAAGCCCTGTACTGTCAGTGAGGAGCCTGCTTGGAATTCTCTCTCTCCCTCTCTCTCTTTCTCTCACTCCCTACCCCTCCCCTGTGCTCTCTCTCTCTCAAAATAAAAAAAAAAACTTTAAAAAAATGTTTACACAAATCACTTGTTTTTCCTAACTTTTTATTTTGACATAATTTTACACTTAAATGTGAAGAAGGATATTTATTCTCCCTTCCTCCACGCAATGACCAGGAAAAGAGGGTGGTTGTGGGAACTGCAGCCCCCATCTTCAACCACAAGGGGGCAGGGCACATGGAAAGTCGCAGAGAGCTGGGAGGAGCAGGGCGCCTGGTCACCTCCTGGAGCCAGTATACAGACCCACACTGCCTCCTTCTGGACCTCCCTTATTACTATTATTTTTAAGTTTTTATTTAAATTCCAGGTATTTAACATGCAGTATACTATTAGTTTCAGGAGTACAATATAGTGACCCAATACTTCCATAGAACACCTTTAAATGAGACACATCTATCCTGTTACCCCGCCCCACCACCCTTTCAAAAATTCATGATATGCCACTTCGCTATTGTGAAAGACCAACATTAGTACTCGTTTTCTCCAATGAGTAGAAACCTGAAGAGGACTTTCTCTTTTATGAAAAAAAAAAACAAACAAACAAACAACCAACTAGAAATAGCGTCCGGCATTGGTTTTGCAGGGAGCCCTCACACAGGCAGCGCGCACCGTGAGCAGCAAGATCAAAAGCCCCTCGTTCCCTGGGAACGAGACTCAGCCTGGCAGCCATCAAGCCACCGGTGCTCTGAAATGTCCCTGTGGGCATCTGTGCTTTATCTGCCTGTATTTTGTGCATCCACTAGCAAGACGTGTCCTAAGGGGTCAGAGAAGCCTAAAGAAGGTAAATTTCGGGGTCTGGGAGTGCTGAATCATGTTCCATGTGAATTAATGTAATTGCTTCTTTGCTTGACATCATTTCAGCTTACAGAAGGTTTCCTAGGAATGCCCTATTTTCAGATTGGGGGAAACCTATATCCTACTCTAAAGAGTTACAAAGATGGTACAAAATATCCTCATATACCCTTCATCCGGACTGCCCGATTTGCCACATTGTGTTTATCATTCTCTGTCTTCAAGAGCTAACGTGTGACTTGGCTGTTCTGCCAAAGAAAAGCATGTCTCAGAAAAGGGGGTGCTGTTCTTGTCTAGGTCCTGTGAGGAGACCACGTGGATGAAAGCCACAGCAGCACACAACTGACATAAAACACAAACAGTAGACTTTTCTATCCTCAGCACCATATCTTGGGGACTGTCTGATACTCTGGTGAAGACCAGCTGATACAATTTCTGGTTGCCAGCCACTCTGGTACTATTAGACTGTGACTGGTCCCTGAAAGCCATCTTGTCCTTTGGAATAAAGACTTGATGTGTGTGCTTGGGGGCAGGGGCGGGGTGGGAGGTGGAGGGGTGGCTGGCTTTCACAAGGAGAGGGGCCAAGGGGCAGAAACAGCTCCTGAATGCTGCCTCCCTTACTATTCCAGGTGAAGGTAAAATTGAAAGGCAGGAGAACAAGAGTAGAAGAAAAAATGAGCAACAGCATATATCCCTAAAAAGAATAGGAGCATTCCTATGAGTGCATTTGATTTTCTATCCTTTTCAAAGCAACAGTGACTATCCTGTCTTGAGCTGCTTAGGATCCTAGTATCTGGAAGAAGGAAGCTAAGATCTCAGAATCTAGAGGGAGAATTGGTAAGTAGAGAATACGTACCTCCCTGAGAGAGAAAAAGCCTAATTATTCAAGGGGATAGAAAGGTGCTATCCTTTGCTCAACGATTTCTGCATCTTTAAATCTTGACTCTTCAGGTTAGGGAGAGAGAACCTTTTGAAGAAAAGCATCAGAATACATTTCCTAAAAGGACGGCCATAGAGCTGGGAGGTAAAGGAGAGTCAGTATTGTTCAGACTAGACAGACATCTGTTACTCTTCTGCTCGGAACATCTTCCTTTTGGGGGCTCCACTCTGCTCTCCATGCAGTGGTGTTGGCTACTCAACCCCTGAGTGCATCTCTATCAAACCTCCCTTTCCTACTCCCCCCTGAGGGTCCATCAGATACAGGACCCACACTAGGTGGTCACATTCCCTCTCGCAGGAATTGAATCTGGAGTTGAATTTCAAAGGGCTGGCGGTAGATGGGGTTGAATTATGCTGTGGCAGAGAACACTGGATCTCCCCTGGTTACTGTCTTTCATGAAGGCTGGTCGATTCCTGCTCTGATAATGTGAACCACCTGCTATCCTGCGAGCCCCCCACCCCAGAATCGGTTTCTGTTATTGACAAGCAAAGAACCTTAATTCATAGGGAAACTGGTGTCCGAAAATGGACACCCTTGGGGAAGGGTGGGGTGTTTGGAATTAGTTATTTGGCTACTATGAGGCAAAAGGACCGGAGGCTCCCATTAATATTCACTGACACAGTTCTTTCAGAGTTTGGGGCTCTGGGAGCCTAGTAGTTGCTTCACTAACCAAATTAAAGGGATGAAGAATGGCGGACAACCAGGTACCAGGGGCGTTTTTTTCACCCAAGGTATAACTTAAAACAAGAGAACAAGATCAAATCTCAAATTTTGCCTTGGTGATATTCCAATTTTTCTGCAATGTTGACAAAATAATCAGTTCCTTTCTAAAGCTGTAAGGTTGAGGATGTACAAACCAAACCCAGAAATTGATTTTGTGAGTTGGGTTGGCAAGTCTTTGTGCATCTTTCATACGAAGGTTGGAGAAATGATCTGGAAGCTGTACATCCAGGCAAGTGGGAAAGACAACATCTAGGAGGATTTGTAGGACTGAATGAAGGGCATCTTTGAGACGGTATTGGCATCCCCGGGAACTTGTTAGAAATGTAAATTTTCTAGCCCTGCCCCAGACCTACTAAATCAGAGACTCTCAGTGGGCACAGCTCTCAGGTTTGGGGACTCTGAGGAAAGTTTGAAAGGAACTGGCATCAAGGAAACTTAAATCCTCAAACCCGTCTTGAAATAACTCCTCCCCCTGCTTTCTTTGGCTGAGGACACCTTTGCATGTGAGAACTAATAGCTTCCCTCAGAGCCCAAGTCAGTCTGTTGCTATGGCAACCAGCTACAAATTTCACGTGGCCTTGGGAGGGGGAGGGGAGGGGAAGGTAATCCTGACTACTGGTACATCAGAGTTAGAAGCCTAGAAGAGGTTGTAGAAATTTGCTAACTTATGTCCCCCCAAACTGGGAGAATGTGGGAATAGACTCTGAGGTTGTTAGATCAGGAGCATGGTGCCCATCTCCTACCCAGTGGAATGTACAGATACGAGGAACTTCCAGACATGTGTATTCAGTGTGTAACAAAGTGGGGAAAGACCGTCTGATGTAAATGCGCACGGAACTTTGTCCCACAACAAATTACATCCCAAAAGTCAGAAATCCCATAACAAGTCTAACGGAAAGAATTCAGAAACTCGAGGAAAAGGGTAGGGCTGTTTAGATTATGCTCACCGAGTCCAAGCACCTCCCCACCACATCTTTCACATAAACTTTCATTTTTGTAATGAAGAAGATAGATTGTTAAAGGGAACCAGTATGGCTTTATGGTAGGAAGGGTGAAGCCACTGTAGTTAGTTTAAGCAGTAAGATAATTGCACCCAATTAGATGCTTGCAAAATCGATGAAAGAGATGGGGGGGGGGGGACAGCATCAGAGCTGTGAAGTTCTGGAGTTTGATCCTCTGATAAGAAAAACGGTCACTTGACGCTGTTGAGAGTGGGGACTAGCCACGCTTAGTTCAGGGCTGCCTTCACCCGCTGACACTGATCCGCGTGGCCTTGCTTGCCAGCAAAGACAACGGCAGGCAAATAACTCCTGTCTCGCTTCTCTCTTTCCTGCCATTCAAGAATGTATCCAATTGGCAGAAACCAATTTGCTTCCAGACTATGAGCTGGAAAGAAATCTGGGAAAGGCATGGTGTTTAGCTTTCCAGCCTCTGCGGAGCAAGAAGGCATATTCGAGGAAGGAGGCATGAAGGCGTACTGAACGAATTCTGTATCAGTCTCCTAAGAGAAGTGACAGCTTTGTACAGAAAGCCTTATCGTGACACAGAATGCTGAGTGCAAGCGCTGTCACTGGGATGGGCTCCCAGATCTCAGGGGGATGGAAGGAACCCAAGATGCGTGTGCCCGTGTAGAAACAGCTAACCACCCACCAGAGGCAAACTGTGCTTGGTTATGCTGGAGAGCAGTACCGCGGTCATGGCAATCAGATTCCAATAGAAATAGCCCAGCCCTCGTGGAATCCAGCGGTGATAAACTAATCAGGTGGCTCCAGAGTGTGGCATGTCATGAAACCACAAGTCCTGAATTGATGTGTATGATCCCTTCCCCTCCCCCCGCCGCCCTCCCCCACCAAGCGCCAGGACTGAGCCACCTTCCTGGACAGTTAGGTTTGAGTTTTTGTTTTTAACCTGTCTTCCATACCTGAGTCAGTCCAAGGCAATGTATTAATGATTCAATTAAATTGCTTTTTTAACTTCTTAAAATATTTATTTTTGAGAGAGACAGAGACAGTCAGAAAGACAGACAGACAGGCATGAATGGGAGAGGGGGAGAGAGAGACAAAGACAGAATCTGAAGCAGGCTCCAGGCTCTGAGCTGTCAGCACAGAGCCCAATGAGGGGCTCAAACTCGCAAATGGCAAGATCATGACCTGAGCTGAAGTCTGAAGTTTAACCGACTAAGTCACCCAGGCACCCCTTGATTAAACTGTCAGTTGAAATTGCCACCAGCCCATTTCACTACTTGGCCACAGAGAACAACCAAAGGGAGGTATGTGTTGCTGTAGGTGGTTTCAAAATATGGCCTCAATTTGTAGGAAAGTGGATGGACCTTGAGGGTGTCAGGCTAAGCGAAATAAGTCAGGCAGAGAAGGACAGATACCATATATTTGCACTCATAGGTCTAACAGGAAAACAGGAGAAACCTAATGGAGGACCATGGGGAGGGGAAGAGGGAAAGAGAGTTGGGGAGAGAGAGGGACACAAAACCTGAGAGACTATTGAATGCTGAAAACGAACTGAGGATTGAAGGGGGAGGGGGGAAAGAGGTGGTGGTGATGGAGGAGGGCACTTGTGGGGAAGAGCACTGGGTGTTGTATGGAAACCAATTTGACAATAAACTATTTAAAAAAAAACAAAATACGGCCTCAAAATCTTTGAGGCTTCCTCCCTTCAAAGGCAAACCTAACTGTGACCCCTTGGGTGTGAGTCTAAGTGACTTGCTCGTAACCAGCAAATATCCCTTTAAGCCCTACTTTCACTGCATCTCACAAATTTTGATGAGGTCTGTTTTTTATTTAGTTCCGAATTAAAAATTTCTCTTGAGATTTCTTCTTTGAGCCCTGTCCTACATAGGAGTGTGTTGTTTAATCTCCAAATATTTTGGAATTTTCCAGCTATTTTTCTGCTATTGATTTCTAGTTTAATTTTGTTGTTACCTGAGAATATATTTTGATCATCTCTATACTTTTACATTAGTTAAGGTGAGTCCAATGGCCTAGAATGTGCTATCTTCCTGAATGTTCCATGCAAGTTTGAGAATGTGAATTCTGTTGTTGGATGGAGGACAGTCCATTGTTGAACAACACGGGTTTGAACTGCACGGGTCCACTTAATACACTGATTTTTCCCCCCAATAAATAGAGTACAGTACTGAATACATTTTTTTTCAATATATGTAGTATAGTACTATAAATACATTTCTCTTTTATGATTTCCTCAATAGCATTTTCTTTTCTCTAGCTTACTTTGTTGTGAGAATACAGTATATTCATGACTGTGTTATCAGTAAGGTGTCCAGTCAGTAGCCTATCAGTAGTTAAGTTTTTGGGGATTTAAAAGTTATACATGAATTTTCAACTGTTTGGGGGGTCAGTGCCCCAACCCCTGAATTGTTCAAGATCAACTGTGTTAAGGATCATTATGTCTTCTTGGAACATAAATCCCTTCATCATTATGCAGTACCTCTCAATCCCTGGTCATCCTCCTTGTTCGGAAATCTGCTTTGTCTAAAACTAATTGAGCTGCCCTACACTTCTTTCCATTAGTATTAAAATGCTGTGCCTTTTGCCACCCTTTTACTTCTAACCTATCTAAGTCTTTATATATGAAGTGAGTTTCTTACAGATAACATATTGCTGGGTTGTTGTTTTTTTTTATCCAATCTCTGACTAAAGACAATCTCTGCCTTTTAATTGGTTTATTCAGGCCATTCACTTTTAAAATGATTATAGATATAATTGGGTTACCATCTTACATGTTTGTAACTGTTTTCTATTCATTGTGCTTGTTCCTTATTTCTTTTTTCCCCCTTTTCCTGCCCTCTCTGGTTTTAATTGAGCATTTTATTTTATTTCAAGAGTCACATGTCCTACCAACTGAACCATCCAGTATCCCCCTAACTGAGCACTTTATATGTTATTCTGTTTATCTTCTCTCTTAACATATTAGTAATACTTCTCTTTTTAACTTTTTGGATGGTTAGCCTAGAGTTGGCGATAGACATCTGTAACTGCCTGCCGGCAGCACCACATTTGAAGTTACTCAAAGGAAGCTGAGGCTGAAAAGTGAGGTTTGAACTTAGAATTCTCGGATTCTCAGCCAAGCTCCCAGGGCAGCAACTCTTCTCTTCCTACCCGGAACCATCCAGACGAGTGAGCGGCCTTATGTGCACAGGTGTATAAGCACTTACCTGTATGTCTACACTATTTAGCACTTCCAAATACCTCTATTAGACCATCCCATATGCCTAATGATATGCAGCACGGTCCACCTCTGAGAAGATGGACCTGGAAGCAGCCCAAGCAGCTCTGGAAGTTGGCATGGCTGTTTATGTAGGAAATTCTCAGCTTCCATGCTGGGACGTGGTCTAGAACGGGAAAGCACAGGGTACCAGAGGGGCGGGTCCGTTAGCCTTTTGGACTTTTCTAAACAGCCGGGCTGGGGTGAAAGTCCTGTTGCTGATCTGTAAAGGCGGTATGAACCCAGATAGTCATGTGACTCATCTTTACACAGTGTGTACCTGCAACTCAGTTTTTCTAAAGTAAGGAATATAATGTATAATAGTGGATATACATATAGTGTATAAACTATAAGGAAAAGGGAATGACTTAGCCCAAAAGTTAGTACAATTGTTAAATAGGAAGATAGAAAGGGATGTGGTGGTGGGGTGCATAGAGAGGGTTTTCCAAAATGCTAGGAATGTTTTCTTTCTTAACCTGGATGGTGAGTACACAAGTGTGCGTTCTATTACTCTTCAAATTGTACATATACATTTTACAGACTCTTCATACTATGTATACGATGTTACAATTAAAAGACATTATCAAGTGATCAAAATAAGGGCATACAGGACATGCATTGTCTGGTTCAATACATTTTAAGTGTTCCCTTCATAGTCCCACTCTGGATATCTAATCTTGGTTTTACCCCTGTAAGACCTGATTATGCTTAATAATAAATTGATGTGGGGGTGCCTGGGTGTCTCAGTCAGTTGAGGGTCCGACTCTTGATTTTGGCTCAGGTCATGATCTCATAGCTCATGAGATTGAGCCCCACATCAGACCCTGTGCTGATAGTGGGGAGCTGCTTGGGATTCTCTGTCTCCCCATCTCACTGCCCCTTCTCCATGTTCTCTCTCTCTCTCTCTGTCTCTCAAAATAAATAAGCTTCAATAAGAATAAGAATAATAAATTGATGCTACTCACTACCCCAACTGCCTACTTCAATGTAATTTTCATTGTTTCACACTTGCTATTTTCAAACAAGAGAAATAGAAACAAAATCTTGAAATAAATTAAGCGACATTTTTCATTACCTACTATAAGAATCAATATTCACCAGTATTTCTATTTGCCTTTATTTTTTAGGACATTTCTGTCTTCAAAAAATACTTACTTGAGCATTTGCTATAAGCTCAACATGCTAGAATACTTGAAGTTCTCATTGTCTATTGGAGACAGATACCTAAATAGTTTCTTTTTCTTTTCTTTTTTTTTTTTTTGAGAGAGAGCAAGAGACAGAACACGAACAGGGGAGGGGCAGAGACACACAGAAGCAGGCTCTGAAGCAGGCTCTAGTCTCTGAGCTGTCAGCACAGATCCTGATGCGGGGCTGGAACTTGTGAACCCCAAGATCATGACCTGAGCCGAAGTCTGACACTTAACAGACTGAGTCACCCTGGTGCCCCCCTACATAGCTTCTTAAAATCAAATTATCACAGCCACTCCCTGCTGGGCTGCACTAACTGGTGTAAGAAGTTTGAAAAGATCAAGAATGTATGATTGATTGTGCCATGCCAAAGTCAAGTGGTTCACTTTATTGCTCCCAAGTCTGCATATGTGGGGTACTGTACTGACAGTGCGGAATGAGGGATACAAGTAACTCAAATGGCATATCATCAAATAATGTTTAACAATCATCCTACACACAGACACACACACACACACACACACACTCACAACATACCAGAAAGGGCTACAGAGTATAGGCTTTGCAAAGCAATGGTCTTTCTACTTCATAATGCCCGAAAATTCTACCTAGAGATCTTTACCCATTCTACTTCAGAGGATATTTACGAGATCTTGGATTCACATTCAATTTAAGCATTTTAAAATTCAACCACAAATTTTCTGCGCCTGGGTGGCTCAGTCAGGTGAGCATCTGACTTTGGCTCAGGTCATGATCTCATGGTTCATGAGTTCAAGCCCTGCATAGGACTCTGGGCTGACAGCTCAGAACCTGGAGCGTGCTTCTGATTCTGTGTTTCCCCCTCTCTCTGCCTCTCCCCTGTTGTACTCTCTCTCTCAAAAATAAATAAACATTAAAAAAAATCAACAAATTTTAAAATCTCCCCAAGGTTGTGCAAGGTCTCATGATTTCAAGTAAAAACTAAAGAAAACAATTCACATAAATATTTATTAAGCCACTACAATGCCTGAAGTCCTGTGCTAAATAAAGTGCGGTACAAAATTGATTGGGTCAAGGAGAATCGCAGGGAAGAGCATTTTACTGAAATATGTTCCCATCCTGCAAAGATTCTGCAGTTACTTCTTTCTAAGTGAAGAACATTTTTTTTTTTTTTTTGCTAGAGCAGACGTTAAAATTATGCAAAAGACGCACTCAAATTCCTCAACCTGGGGTCAAGCTCATGGCTCTTATAAATGATACATGAATACATATTTTCCGGATTACTCCTTAACTTAAAATACTGAATTTTTTCCAACTGTCAGACCAAGTGTTCCAATTTTAGGTTAAAAAAACAATCACACTACTCTTGAACCGCGACATCCCTCTCCTCCCGCTGTCAACTTTGTACCAACAGAGACTCCTGCCTCGCGTCCTAAAGTGGACAAAACCGAAAGAGACGCGGAAACCGACGTGCGTTTACTCCCCGTGATCCCGTTTTCCACGTCACTCAAATGCACAGCTGCATTAGAGAGCCTCTTCCAGGTCCCTTGCATCTGCAGACTTCTGCAATGAAAACCCCACTCTCTTCTTGGGAGCGAATTCACATAAAGCCCCTGGGGTAAATTACCTAGCAGAGGGCCAGGCCACCCGAAGGGTTGGACCGAAATTGGTTTCTCTTTGAAAAGCCTTCCAGGGGAGAACATCCCACGCCAGCAACAGAGCGCGCCCCGGCACCACGTGTCTGCACCAACGGCGGGATTGGCGGAGCGCATTTTAGCGCTGCGGTCTAGACGCGCGCGGTCCCGCCCCGCTGCCAGAGGAGCTGGGACGCCGGGAGAGGCCGGAGGGAGCTCGCAGAGGGGAGGGGGGCGGGAGGGGGGTGGGGGATCCCAGGCGCCGAGCGGCCGGGAGTCTGGGAAGGCCCGATCCGCGCCAGGCCCGCCGCGCCACAACTTGCCCAAACCAGACAGGCTTCATCCTGCGCCCTGGAAGCAGCAGCCGGCCCGCCGCTTCCCGCTCGGCTGCTCCTCGGCCTCCGCGGGCCCCGCCTGCGCCAGCAGCGCCTCCGGGGTCTGGGCCCCCAGCGTCGCCCCAGTCCGCCTGCAGCGCCCGGCGCCCGCCGAGGAGCGCGCAACTGGGGTGAGCCGAGGCCCGGGATGCGCCCGGAGACCTTGGGAGCTCGCGGCGGCCCGGGCATCTCGCGGCCCGCGAAGCCGGGGCCTCCTCCCGCTTCCCCCGGCTGCCAGCCGAGGCCCTGCAGACCCCGCTGGCATGGCTGCGGCAGCCCCCCTGTCTCAGTTTACCTTCTAACGGGCCGCGCCGAGCCCTCGCGGGAGCCCGCCTGACCCGGCCTTTGTCTTTTCGGGTTCAACTGGCCGGCCCCGCAATGCACCGGGGACTGGTGGCGCCGCGCGGGGCTGCTGCCCAGCCCCGGGGTGGGGGACGGAGGGAACGGGAAAGCGTGCCCCCTTCTTTCCTTCCGGCCATCTTGCGACCGAGATTCCACCAAGGGGCAAGGATGGCCCCCAGCGCGGCGCTCGGGGCCGGAGTGGCGGCGGCGAACGCTCACGGGCACCTCGGCCCTGCGCGCCTCCTCCCTGGACCGCAGTGGGGGCGCGCGGACAGCCCTCTCATTCGGCTCCAGGGGCCTGGGCCCAGAACACGGGGGAATCCCTTAGCAGGCCGGAGTTACAGAAAATAGGAGGGAAACGGGCCGGGAGCTGCCAGTTACTTACCTAAGCGCCTAGTTCATTCAATCACTCTTTATCCACGTGTCCATTTGGCAGATTCTCAGCGCTTCACTGTGCCTGTCCGTTGCTAGGTGCTGGGGACACACGGCGAGCAAGAGAGACCGCGGCCCTTGTTCGCGCTGATCCTGCGGTCCGGTGGATGGAGCCCACAGTAACCAGACCTGCCAGGTCGGTAATCTGACGCCCTTTAAACAGATAGGGAAACTGAGGCCTAGGACTGACATAACTTGTTCTAGGTCAAGCAGCAAGTAAATGGAAGGATGGAACTTTGAACCTAGATCTTTAATTTTTACCCCAGCAGCAGTGAACCGTTCATAGTCCTTTTTTCCTAACGGCCCATTACAAGTCGTTTCGATGTACGGTTTATATGAAGTCATATGAAGAGCATGCTTCATTTCCTGGACGCTTTCATATGGGTTTATTTCTAGTTCGCAGTATCTGGAAAGTGCTAAAAATATTTCATATTACAACTTGGCTTGAAGTTACTCTGAACTGTATTTTCCTTTCTCCTGTTCGCATATCTGGCTCTTAGGAAAGAAAAAAAATTTCCTGGTGGTTGGTCCAAGCAGGGACTCCCCGGTGGATTGAGGAATGCCCGGCTTTTCCTCGGGTCCTTGATCTCAGCCACAGGCACCACCCAACAGACCCCAAGGATGAAAGGCCTGAGGTCTTCACGTTGCTGCTAGAGCTCTTTTAGCCTCTCCAGATAACAGGATGCAGCTGCCACGCAAGTTTGTAAGGTAAACACCTGGTCCCTCTAAAACCTGATGACACGAAGCTGATGGTTAAAGTTCCCCTCCGTATAATTCTTTTTACCTTCACATTTGGAAAACGTATCCTTTAGGAAAGACAAGTGTAAAATATTAATATCTGTGGAAGTTCCTTGACTTGTACTTTTATCAATCAGTATCTTGTCTTTATCAGTATCTTATATTTATAGCTAGGCAACCCACAGAGGAAAAGAGACCCGTTTTAAAAACTGTTTTGGGGGGCGCCTGGGTGGCTCAGTCAGCTAAGCCTCTGACTTCAGCTCAGGTCATGATCTCATGTTTGTGGGTTCAAGCCCTGCATCAGGCTATGTGCTGCCAGCTCAGAGCCTGAAGCCTGCTTCCAATTCTGTGTCTCCCTCTCTCTCTGCCCCTCCCCACTCATGCTCTGTCTCTGTCTCAAAAATAAATAAAACACTTTTTAAAAAAGTATTTTGGGTGTAAGAAACTTAGAAAGCCTGCTATCAAATATAATTGGCTCTGCCACAAATTTAATTTTTTAAGCTTTATTGAGATATAATGTACAGAGGCACCCTTAAGTTTCAAGGTACACTTCGAGAAATTTTGACAAATGTATATACCCGGGTAATCAACAAACAGCACAATCAAAACGCAGAATATTTCTGTTATGCTCCCAAAAGTGCCTTCCTGCTGTTTTGCAGCCAATTTCCCTCCATCCCACTTAATTTTACATAGTTTTGTTGTCTAACGTTTCTTAAGTTTGTGTGTAAAAGATGAGGGTGAATAGGCATTTCCGATCTCAAAATCTAAGGTGAGGACAGGAGTCTCTCTCTCTAATATATAATATATAATATATATCCCGGGGATGTGGCTCCCCACGCCATCAGGACAGGGAGTGTCAGCCCCAGAGCCAGCGTGGTGGCCCTGGGAGTGGCGCTCCGGAGGTCCTCTCTCCGGTGAACGGGCTCGCCCACAGGTCTTTTCTGGTCCCGCAGGGCCCTGGGCGCACGCTGACTGCGCGGGGCCGGCGCGCCCTACGTTCCAGGTCTCGGTCAGGGCGCTGCCATAGCAACGGCCTGGACGCCCAGACCTTAGGCCGCCGCCGCGGGAGACCCGGCCATCTCCCGCTCCCGAGGGGTGGGGCGGCGGCGGCCCGGGAGGCGGCCCGGGCCGGGTAGACGCGACCGCCTCCTCCTCGGATACCAGCGGAGGCTGCGGATCTGCTTCCAAGCATGGTAAGGAAGAGCGGGAGGTGGCGATGTGGGACTCGGGGGTGCCGGGGCTCCCCGGGACTCCCAGCTCCCTCACCGCCCCCCCTCCCACGCTGTCTCCTTCCCGCAGCCCTTCCAGAAGCACGTCTACTACCCGCTGGCCGGCGGCCTGGGAGGACCCGACGCCCCCGCGGCGGCCGCGGCCCCGATGGCCTGTGTGCCCCCCAGCGTGGCGTCGGGCCCTCTGCCCTTCTTCCAGTTCCGCCCGCGGCTGGAGAGCGTGGACTGGCGGCGGCTGAGCGCCATCGACGTGGACAAGGTGGCGGGGGCCGTGGACGTGCTCACGCTGCAGGAGAACATCATGAACATCACCTTCTGCAAGCTGGAGGACGAGAAGTGCCCGCACTGCCAGTCCGGCGTGGACCCGGTGCTGCTGAAGCTCATCCGCCTGGCGCAGCTCACCATCGAGTACCTGCTGCACTCGCAGGAGTTCCTCACCTCGCAGCTGCACCTCCTGGAGGAGCGGCTGCGCCTGAGCCTGGCGGACTGCGAGCAGGGCAAGAAGCTGCTGGCCAAGCAGGCCGGCGAGATCAAGTTACTCAAGGAGGAGTGCAAGCGCAGGAAGAAGATGATCTCCACCCAGCAGCTGATGATCGAGGCCAAAGCCAGCTACTACCAGGTGGGACCCTGCGTTGTGATTCCGATTCATAATCCAGTAAAGCCCTCCATCGCTGTTTTTTATTCCTCCTTTGTAAGATTTTTATTGTAAATCCGAAGAAACAACATAGTTAAGCGAAAGAGTCATTTTCACCAACAGCTGACATGGTTCGTTACCTTCTGTCGACAACCCTAGGATTAATAATTAAACAAGCAATGTTGTCTGCTGTGCTTTACTGAAGTCAGCTTTATAAACGCTGGCTGTTTAAGAGACTGTGCCCTCCTCCTAATCGATGTAATGAAAAATAAGCCAGGGACAAACTGCTGTGGAGGTCTGCCCCCAAATGATCTGGAATGATTACATTTGTGGGGTTTCTTTTTCAAGATATTTCCAAACTTGCTGAAAAGTTGTAAGAATAGTGCAAAGAACTTCATACACCCCTCACCCAGATTCTCCAGTTATTGACATGTGCCACATTTGCTTTATTTTCTCATTCTCTATATACATATTATTATTATTTTTTTTGAACTCTTAGCCTGTGAATACCAGACTCTTGAATAGTTCACTATGCATATCCCCTAAGAACAAGAACACTGACTAATGTAACACTGTTAGTGATATAGAACAACAGTATTTGTTAATGAAACAGGTAGTATTTTAAATATATTTTATTGGGGCGCTTGGGTGGGTCAGTTGGTTAAGCATCTGACTCTTGATTTTGGCTCAGTTGTGAGACCTAGCCCAGTGGCCAGCTCTGTGCTGAGCGTAGAGGCTGCTTAGGATTCTCTCTCCCTCTCTCTGTCTCTACCCCGCTTGCACGGGCTCTCCCTCTCTCTCTCTAAAAATAAACAGACATTAAAAAAAATATATATATATTAATGTAACAACAATAGTATTTAAAAAATTAAGACCTCGTGCTCTTCTGTGTTTAATCTTTAACTATTATGGGTTAGATATTGAGCTAAGATAAATATTGTACTTTTTGAGTGTAACAGAAATCAACTGTACATATTTTTTTATTGATTAGGTGGAGGAAATGCAAAGGGTATCAACAATATTTGATAGAGTTATCATAAGCAACAGGCCGACAAGACTGATTTCATACCCTTACATTGTAGTCATTTTGGCTAAATATGAATTAAAAGGCCTCAGTGAAGGGGCGCCTGGCGGGTTCAGTTGGTAGGGCATGTGACTCTTGATCTTAGGGTTCTGAGTTCAAGCTTGAGTTGGAGTAGCGTTTACTGGAAAAAAAGAATTCTCAGTGGACTTAGGTACTCGTGGTGTGAGTAAATGGCAGAGAACTGGGTGTAGACACAGATTATGGTGTGGGTTTTTTTTTTTAAATGTTTTATTTATTTTTCATACAGATAGAGACAGAGCATGAGACAGGGAGGGGCAGAGAGAGAAGGAGACACAGAACCGGAAGCAGGCTCCAGGCTCTGAGCTAGCTGTCAGCACAGAGCCTGATGCGGGGCTTGAACCCACGAACGTGAGATCTGACCTGAGCCAAAACCGGAGGCTTAACCGACTGAGCCACCCAGGTGCCCCATGGTGTGGTTAATAGTGCTCAGGACGGACCCAACAGGAGCCTTGACAGAAGTGCACTTAAGATGGGTGAACGGTTGGGGCAGAATACTGTTAGAAAGGCTTAGTGTTTAGCCTTAGGTACACAACCCCAAGATACAATCCGATGCTGCTGACACCTGATGCTGCTAATTGCCTATTTGTTTCCTATTTTTTTTGTAAATGTTTTATTTATTTTTGGTACAGAGAGAGACAGAGCATGAGAGGGGGAGGGGCAGAGAGAGAAGGAGACAAGGAACGGGAAGCAGGCTCCAGGATCTGAGCTAGCTGTCGGCACAGAGCCTAACGCGGGGCTCGAACCCACGAGTGTGAGATCTGACCTGAGCCGAAGTCGGAGGCTTAACCGACTGAGCCACCCAGGCACCCCGCCTATTTGTTTCCTAAATTCCATGTAGAAAGTACATTATTTATAAATAGTGTTGATATGGAATGTATATATATATACCTGTTATACAATAAATAGAATGGGCTCTATCAACGTTAAAAATAGCTTTGGTAGTAATCAGTGACGTGTTAAAAGCTATAACATACAGAAATTTTATGTTTATGGAAATTTTTTCATTCTTCTCTTTACCATAGAAAGAACTGTTAGTCCTGGGGTGCCTGGGTGGCTCAGTCGGTAAAGCGTTCCAGCTTCGGCTCAGGTCATGATCTCATGGTTTGTGAGTTCAAGCCCCACGTCGGGCCCTGTGCTGACAGCTCAGAGCCTGGAGCCTGCTTTGGATTCTGTGTCTCCCCTTCTCTCTGCCCCTCCCCAGCTCATGCTCTGTCTCTCTCTGTCTCTCAATAATTAACAAATATTTTAAAAAATATTTAAAACAAACAATAGCTGTTAATAAAGATTCTCAAGTGTGAATGATACACATGAATAAAGGTAAGGGCTCCACTTTATGAAACAAGTGACACCTGCCAAGTCGGCCACTCAGCAGAGTCCCTGCATGACAGCGTTTGGTGTGTGGCATGCCCCGAGGTGACCACAAGGAACTAGGATTGCGCAGACCACTTATTCCTACTTCATGCCGTATAGACACACTCTCCTCTCTTAGGTGGCTTTCCATTGCCTCTTGACGGACTCTGAGCAGTGTGAGCCCTTTAGGGTGACAATTCTAGAGTTAGACTGCCTGGGTTTGAATCTGAACTCTTCCACCACGCAAGTCTGTTAACATCTAAACCTCCGTTTCCTCATCTGGAAAACGAAAACAGCAGCAGTGGGTATCTTTTCGGGCTCTTCTGACAATTCCATGAGCTAACGCACATGCAGGATAAGGAGTCAGCAAACAGCATCTGATATGTGCGCATTGATTTCCACACTGGCTTCTTGGTTCTGAGCTGTGACTCCCAGGATCCCTGCAAGGCCTCACACCTTTCCTAGGAGACGATGAGCGGTGGTGTGGGAAGAAGGCCAGGGGTCGCGGTGAGGATGCTGTAAGAAATGGTGATTCAGGGAGGGGAAGTCAGGTCTGTTGCTAAGAGTAATGACACGTAAGCCAGCTGGGGTTCCGAGATGTTACAATTATTTTAACTCCAGGTTTGGATGTTTGGGGATATCTGGCCTGTGATAAAATTTATAGGAAGACGATTGATTTTGTTTAAATAGCTATTTGACTTTAGCCTGCAGTCATGAATTTGTGTTTTAAAAGTCTCATGGCCATGTGTAAAGGCCAGTGTGTGCCAATGATGTGTCTGTCAAGTTATTTTTTAAAATAGAAATTTTTAAATGCCAATATATCATAACAGAACTTAGACTCCTTCTAAGAAGAAGTTTGGTTTTCATAACTGGAAGACCGATTCCTGTCCATGCTTTAGCGCTACAGGAAGATTTTGGAATCTGTGTCAGTGAATTTCTGACCCTGGTTGCAGTTTTTCAGTGTCGTGAAGTTGGAGATGAGTGCTGGGGGTAGAAAAAGCAGGCATCTTGGGGCGCCTGAGTTGCTCAGGTGGCTAACCATCTAACTTGGGCTCAGGTCATGATCTCACTGTTTGTGAGTTTGAGCTCTGCGTTGGCCTCTCTGCTGTCAGCGCAGAGCCTGCTTCAGATCCTCTGTCTCCCTCTCTCTCTGCCCCTCTCCCCACTCTCTCTCTCAAAAATAAATGAACATTAGAACAAAAAGAAAAATGAAAAAAGCATGCATTTTGCAGTTAGAGAGAGACATAGGTTAAAATACGCATCTGTTAACACTGGGACCCAATTCACTCTCCACACCCTTAACCAGCCTCTGGCTACCCCTGATCTTTTTACTGTCTCTGTAATTTTGCCTTTTCCAGAATGTTATATAGTTGGAATCACTGAGGAACATCTTGGTTGCTTTCAAGCTTTGGCAATTATGAATAAAGCCGCATTAAACAGATACGTGTGCAGGTTTCTGTACTGACATAGGTTTTCAGCTCCTTTGGGTAAATGCCAAGAGTGCAATTGCTCAACTGTATGGTAAGAGTACATTTAGTTTGGTAAGAAACCACCAAAGTGGCTGTATCATTTTGGATTCCGACCAGCAATGGATGCGAGTTCCTGCTGTTCCACACTTTGCCTGCAGTTGGTGATGTGTGTGCTCTGGATCTGGGCCATTCCAACGGGCGTAGGGTGGTGGCTCCCTAATGACACGTTACGTGGAGCATCTTTTCCTATGCTTAATTGCCATCTGTGTGTCTTCTTTGGTCAGGTATCTATTACAGTCTTTGGCGTATTTTGTAGTTTTTTGTTTCCTTTTGGTTGAGTTTTGAGAGTTCTTTGTATATTTTGGGCAACAGTCCTTTATCAGTTGTGTGTGTTTGGCAAATGTTTTCTCCCAGTCTGTGGCTTGTCTTCTCATTTTTTTCACATTGTCCTTTGCAGATCTGAAGTTTTGAATTTTTTTTTCATGTTTTATTTATTTTTGATACAGAGAGACAGACAAAGCATGAGAGGGGGAGGGGCAGAGAGAGAAGGAGACACAGAACCGGAAGCAGGCTCCAGGCTCTGAGCTAGCTGTCAGCACAGAGCCTGACGCGGGGCTCGAACCCACGAACGTGAGATCTGACCTGAGCCGAAGTCGGTTACTTAACCGACTGAGCCACCCAGGCGCCCCTGAAGTTTTGAATTTTAATGAAGTCTTGTTTATTTGTTATTTCTTTTTTGTAAATTTATTTATTTTGAAAGAGAGAGCGTGTGTGCATGGGGGAGCGGTAGGGGAAAGGGAGAGAGAGCTCCCTTTTGAATTATGTTTTATGAAGGATGTGAAGTCTGTGTCAACATTCATTTTTTTTTTGTAGATGTCCAGTTGTTCTGGCACCATTGCTGAAGAAACTGTCTTTGTTCCATTGTATTGTTTTTGCTCCTTTCTCAAAGATCAGGTGGTGATATTTATAGGGGTTGATTTCTGAGCTCTCTCTTCTGCTCCACTGATCTGTTTGTGTGTTCCTTGGGCAATACCACACTGTCTTGATTACTGTTGCTTTATATAGTAAGTCATAAAGTTGAGTAGCATCAGTCCTCAAACTTTCCTTTCTCCTTCAATACCTTGTTGGCTATTTTGGGACTTATGCTTCTTCATACAGACTTTAGAATCAGTTTGTTGTTATCCACAAAATTCCTTGCTGGGATTTTGATTGGGATTGCATTGAATCTGTAGATTAACATACGGGAAATTCACATCTTGACAATATTGAGTCTTCTTATCCATTAACACAGATATTCATTTATTTAGTTCTCTGATTTGCTCTTCAGAACTTTGTAGTTTCCCTCATATAGATCTTGTACATGTTTTCTTTTATTTGTTTTGAGAGAGAGTGCACATGCACACAAGAGCATGAGCAGGGGAGGGACAGAGGGAGAGAGAGAGAGAGAGAGAGAGAGAGAGAGAGAGAGAGAGAGAATCTTAAGGAGGCTCCATACCCAGCACAGAGCCTGACTCTGGGCTTGATCTCACAACCATGAGCTCATAACCTGAGCCAAAATAAGAGTCATACACTTAATCTGCTGAGATAACTGGGTGCCCCTAGATCTCATACATATTTTGTTGAATTTGTACATAAGTATTCAGTTTTGGGTGCTAATGTAGAGGGTGGTATGTTGCTGGAATATAGGAAAGCAGTTAACTTTAGGATATTAACCTTATATCCCCAACTTTGCTATACCTGGTTGTTAGTTCCAAAGTTATTGTGGGTTTTTTTGTTTGTTTTGTTTTGTTTGTTGGTCAATTCTTTGGGATTTTCTATACAGACATTAATGTCACTGCAAACAAAGAAAACTCTGTATCTTCCCTCCTGATCTGTATATATGTTATTTTTTTTCCTTGCCTTATTGCATTAGCAAGCACTTCTAGTACAGTGTTGAAAGCAGTGGTGAAAAGGAACATCCTTGCTTTGTACCTGATCTTAGTGGGGAAGCTTTGAGGTTTGCCACCATTAAAAATTATACTAGCTGCAGGTGTTTGTAGCAGGTCTTTACCAAGCTGGGAGAGTTCCCCTCTCCCTGGGGTTTTTAACTCTTAGACTCTTGCACTTTGTGCCTCCAGCAATGTCAATTACAGTTTAGGTTTTCTGACCCCTTCTTACCCCGAGTTCATGGCTTTTCTGTATGATTCAAGTAGTTACAATATCTATTTTTCATTTTTAGAAATAAAAAGTCCCGCTTTCCAGACAGCCTCATCCTTTCCTTCCCCCGGTGCTGTGCCCTAGAGCCCACACTGACATCTGAGTCCGGTGGGCAGTCCGTGACGTACTAAACCCAGGCAGTCTTCAACAGCAGAGAAGGCTGGAAAGATACTTTAAAGATTCCCTAAAACACAGTGCCAAAAAATACGCCATAATGGTGGTCTTCTGGGAAAGAGACCTGAACTTCTGGTGCAGTAATAGTGATTTGTAGTAAGGCGATATGTACGTAATAGAAGATACGTACATGAATAGAAGAACATGCTAGTAGCACAATGGAGCTGAAACTGCAAAATCCAAACAGAAAGTCAGTAGAACACACGTTTCGTTTCTTCAGCAAAAAAGACAAAAGAGAGATGAGGGGCAACCTAGCGACCAAAAGACAGTTGAGAGACCTCATGAGCAGTTGCAGGATGTGGCCTTATTTGGATTCTGATTCAAAACAAACTGTAAAATTTTTTTCTGAGATAGTGTGTGAAATATCAGAGAAAAATAACCAAATGGTCAATATTTAGGAATTAATTTTCACATTTTAAATGGTGGAATAATAATATTATGATTGTGTTAAAAGAACATCCTTTTAGGGGCGCCTGGGTGGCTCAGTTGGTTAAGCATCCAACTTCAGCTCAGGTCATGATCTCATGGTTCATGACTTTGAGCCCCTCTTTGGCTCATTGCTGGCAGCTCAGAGCCTGGAGCCTGCTTTGGGTTCTGTGTCTCCCTCTCTCTGCCCCTCCCACACTTGTACTCTGTCTCTCAAAAATGAATAAGCATTAAAAAAATATTAAGAAAAAAAAGAACGTCCTTTTAGAGGTAGATTCTGAAATACTAACAAATGAAATATATAATATCCAGGTTTTAATTCAGGGTAATCCAGGAACAAGGCTATTGATGAAACAAGTTGAATTTTTGCTCTAAATTTGAATCCATGTTAAAGTAGAAAACAGAAATATTTGTGGAATTTTTCTTCAGTAAAATTCATTTATGAGACCAAATATTTCTTTAAAAAAATTTTTTTTGTTTTTTATTTATTTTTGAGAGACAGAGAGATGGTGCAAGCAGAGGAGGGTCAGAGAGAGGGGGAGATACAGAATCTGAAGCAGGCTCTAGGCTCTGAGCTGTCAGCACAGAGCCCAACGCGGGGCTCGAACCCACGTACCGTGAGATCATAGACTGAGCCACCCAGGTGCCCCAAGAGACCAAGTATTTCTAAGCTTGTGTTCCATCATTTATTAATGCTGGGCTCCGGGGATAACGTGATGAATAAGACAGACCAGAGCCCACACTGGCAGGAATATGACGCTCTAGAACGGAGAAGGATTGGGAAGAGGACAATAAAGAAGTGAAATGACTAAAAGTGAAAGTAATGACTGATGAGTTGTGCAAAGATGAAAGTAAGACAGCGTGGTGGGACAGTGGCCAGCAGGAGGGCCGTCCGCCAAAGTCTTGTTGAGGACGTGCCCCATGGGGAAAACACTCCAGGAATGACTCCTGAATGTCAGGAAGGAGGCGTCGGGGGGGAAGGTCTAGGGAAGGTTCAGGCCGGGCACGAGCGAATGCAGGAGCTGAATTTGGCCTGCTTGAGGGACAGAAAGAAGACTGGCGTGGCTGGAGTGTCTCGAGCAGGTTGGTGACAGGCTGGGAGCCACCTGTGTAGCTCGAGCTGCATCCAGCATTCCTGCGGGCGCCCAGCGGAGCTACCCTGGCCGCCGGGAGATAGCTGTCACCACCTTGTGCTCAGTTTGGGGAGGACACCCTGGTTTACAGTTGTCTTTTTAGTCCTGCTTTTAGTATCCCTTGCCAGGATATCTTTTGGGGGAACGCTCCCAAGAGGCGGTGCTTTAGGTACCCCAATTTTAATTGAAATTAGGGGGGAGGGCACTTGGTACAGACCCTCAGATTTGTTGCTCTCTCCTTTTCAGTGCCATTTTTGTGATAAGGCCTTTATGAACCAAGCTTTTCTACAAAGTCACATTCAGCGCCGCCACCCTGAAGATTCTCACCTTGGTAAGTCACCAACTCAACTTCACAGACCTGTTTTCCTTTTGGTACCTTTCTCTCTTTTTTCAATGAGACATGGTCCAGTGCATCTCTCAGTCCCTCTAAAAGTATCATAGTCTTTGTTCATTCATGAAATATTGAGCCCCTACTGTGTGCCACGCACAGCACCAGGCGTGGGGCTACGGGCGCAAGTGAAACAGACCAAGTCCTGCCCTCTGGAGTCTACCATTCTGTTAGGAGGGGCAGAGGGGACACACTTAAATAAATGAGTGGTTCCTTTCAAATGGTGGCAAATGCAACAAAGAAAATAAAACCAGAATGAGGTGGAGATAGTCAGCAAAGTCTTCATGGAGGAGGCCCTATTTGATCGGAGACTGGATTGATGAGGAGGTCCCAGCCTGGGGAAAAGCTGGGGAATGAATATCCCAGACACGGGGAGCTCTGAGTGTCAGAGGTGTGAGGGGCAGGCAGCATGGCGTGTTTGAGGAGCAGATAGATGGTCAATGGAGTAGAGCGAGCAAGGCAGTAGTGTGCAGGGACCTTGGAGGGGAGGGGGCCAGGTCACGTGAGGACGTTGAAGGCCCCAGCCAAGAATGTGGGTAGTGGCTGGTGGGAAGCGTAGGGGCCGTGGTGGAAGCAGGTGGAGGAGTGAGGGGGCTGCCAGGGTAATGCAGGTGAGTGACGTGGCGGCAGGACCAGGATGGGACGAGGGAAGACCAGAGAAGTGAAGATGGAGAGGACGTGTTCTGCACAGAGCCCACAGAGGTGTGACTTGGCGCGAGAACCAGAGACAAAAGAAAGACAGTCCTGGATTTTGTCCTATACATTTGGGTGAGTGGTGGTGATGTCTACCGAGGTGGGGCTCTAGGGACGGGAAGTGGGTTGAGGAAGGAAGGAGAATGAGAATGTGTGTTGGTCAGGGTAAACCTGAGGCACACATTTAAATGCCATGCAGGTGGAGCTGCACGGGATCTGGAGGTCGAGGTAGATCCCCAGGCTGGAGACACCAATCCAGGAGTCATTAGCAGAGCTGGGCCGGATGAGCTCACCTAGAGAGAGAAGAGAAGATGGCTAGGGGCCAGGCTTAAGCCTCTCCCAACATTAGGAGATCAGGAGGAGCAGCCAAGGAGGTGAGAAATAGTTATGGAGACAGAAGGGAGACCTGGGGAGTATGTTGTCATGAAAACCCAGGGAAACAAGTGTTTCGGGGAAGGAGGCAGTGATCAGTTTACTGAATGTTCTTGAGGCATAGAGTAAGATGAGGACTGAGAATTGATTATTGCTGTCATCATGGCTGTTGTTGACCTTGACATAGCAGCTTTAATGGATTGGTGGGAACAAAAGCCCAAGGGGAGTGAGCTGAGCTGACAATCAGGTGAGCCAGTGGTCATGTTGTAGAAATTTACTTCAGTAACTTTTGCTGGGAAGGACAACAGAGACATGAGACATTGTCTGGAGGGAAATGTGGAGCCAAGGGAAGATTTTGGTTTCATTTGATGTGGGAGATACAAAGATGTGTTTGGCTAACTGATATGAATTAACCATGTATAGAGGGGGGAAAATAGAGGCAAGAGAGGGCAGGAGTTCAGTGCCTTATCAACCAGATTTCCTGTTATTTAAATGTTCTTAAAAGTAAAAAGTGCCAGGTCTATTTCTTCTTGAGCAGATCAAAGCATTCTGCAGACTGCCTAGAGACCAGTAACCCACAGAAACTCTCATTGTGATCTTAAATGCTTTCAGTATCTAGATGTATGTAGTCTTAGCTTCTTACTAAGTACTTGCTTTCTCCTTTCTTTTTGGCCAGTCCGTTTCCATTCCTGCCTTTTTTGGACAAACAGATCAATTTAGGAAAATAGCTAGGTTTTGTATAAACAATATGAATGGCATAAAATCCCACTTGTAAGTCCTGGACCACTGATACAACTTAGCAATATAGTGGAGAAATTGGGAAAGTTAAGTATTTTAATTAACCTACCATTCTTCCGTGTGAAACTGACTTTCTTTCTCTTCTGTTTCAGTATCTTATTCTATCTCATACTCGTTTCAGAGAGTATTTCAGACTCTGAAATGAGTATTATTTCTTCAGGTCATCTTTGAGATTCTGACTTTCCACTTTGGCTTTCATACCTTGCATGTCTACACTCACAGACACATGTACATCCATTCAGTCATGTGCACATCTTCATGTAAGTACATGTACATAAGTACCTTCCCTTCACTTGTTGCTTCCTTATACAACCTTCTGGTACCTCTTTTTGGCCCCATGGACAGCTTATGGCCCCAGTTTGCATCCTGAATGCCAGCATCTGATTGTCTTAGCATTGATGGGGTTCTCAGGAGAGTGTGGTGGGAGCCGGAAAGGTAGTGACCTGCCACAGAAGCTTCCCGTCTCTCACTGAGACAGGCACCTCAACAAAGAGCCTAGGATTAATCCTTGTCACCATTATTATTCCCTGAATGGGCTCTCACACTATCTCTGGAGGGTAATCCAATACAGTGGCCGAAATAATCTGCTAAAAGAAATTCAGCGCCCAGTAACACAATGGGCTGCAGATAAACACTCATGAGCAAAAAAAATGGCTCACGTGGTGTGAAAAAGTAATAATATCCCAAGTTGGAGCAGTTTCCTTTGTCTTTGTCTTATCAGTAAGACCCCGTAAGTTTTCAGATAGGTTTCAATAGAGGTGGTATTTTAATAAAATATTTCTGTTGCAACAGAGTATAGGAAAAAGGCACAGACTGATAAGCTCCAGAGTGAGATTGACACGCTGAAGGAGCAGCTGCAGCTCACCAAGTCTCAGCTGGAGGCTGCACAGCACGCCCACGCCGTCAGGTTCTCAAAGGTAGGGTACCGCGTTCGGAAACGGGGGGGTGGTGGCAAGGATCCGGATTAACTCCTTTTAAATTAGGGTGGATTTTTTTCTTTGTTGGGAGATATTTGATTACTGATTCAATCTCCTTTTTCATGGTTGGGCGGTTCAGATTTTCTGTTTTTCCATGGTTCAGTCTTGGTAGGTTGCATGTTTCTAGCAATTTCTCTCTTTCTTTGAGATAGTCCAATTTGTTGGCATATAATTATAATGGTGGGCCATTATAATTTTGTAATTCTGTGGTGTCTGTTGTAATGTCTCCTCTTTCATTTATAATTTGAGTCCTTTTTTTTTTCTTGGTTAGTCTAGCCAAAAGTTGGCTAATTTTGCTTACCTTTTCAAAAACTCCAACTCTTAGTTATGTTCATCTTTTGCATTGTTTTTCTGTTCTCTATTATACTATTTCTGCTCCAATCTTTATATTTCCTTCCTCTTGTTAACTTTGAGCTTAATTGTTTTTTTCCCTCTGATCTTGAGGCATAAAGTTAGATTGTTTATTTGACATATTTCTTTTTTTCTTAATGTAGGCATTTTTAGCTGTAAACTTTCCTCTTAGAATTGCTTTCGGCATAGCTCATACGTTTTTGTATGTTGTGTTTCCATTTTTGTTTATCTCAAGATATTTTTTACTTCCCTTGTGGTTCCTTTTTTGATCCATTGGTTGTTTGTTTAATTTCCACCTACTTGTAAATTTTCCAACTTTCCTCCTATTACTGATTTATTCTTTTTTTTAATGTTTATTTTTGAGAGGAGAGAAAGAGCACAGGTAGGGGAGAGGTAGAGAGAGAGAGGAAGAGAGGGAGGGAAGGAGGGAGGCAGTATTTGAAGCAGGCTACAGGCTCTGAACTGTCAGTGCAGAGCCCAATGTGGGGCTCAAACTCATGAACCTAAGAGATCATGACCGAAGCTGAAGTTTGTCGCTTAATCAACTGAGCCTCTCAGGCTCCCTTTTCTGTTACTAATTTCTAGTTTCATACCATGTGGTCAGAAAAGATACTTGATATAAATTCAGTCCTCTTGAATTTGTTAAGACTTGTCACCTAATGTATGATCCATCCTGGAGAATGTTCCACTTGAGCTAAGAAGACTGTGTTCTGGGGGCGCCTGGGTGGCTCAGTCGGTTAAGCGTCCAGCTTCGGCTCAGGTCATGATCTCACGGTTCGTGGGTTCGAGCCCCGCGTCGGGCTCTGTGCTGACAGCTGGCTCAGAGCCTGAAGCCTGCTTCAGATTCTGTATCTCCCTCTCTCTCTGACCCTCCCCTGCTCGTGCTGTCTCTCTCAAAAATAAATAAAAAACATTTTAAAAATTATAAAAAAAGAAGAAGACAACTGTGTTCTGCTGGATACTATCTGTTGGATGATAGATGTCTGTTGGGTCCATTTGGTATGCACTGTTGTTCAAATCCTGGGTTTCCTTATTGACTTTGTGTCTAGATGATCTATCCATCGTTGAGAGTGGATATTAAAGTCCCCTATGATTACTGTGTTGCTGTTTATTTTCCCTTTTTGTTCTGTTAGTATATGCTTTATCAATTTGGATGCTGCAATTTTGGATGCATAAATATTTACAATTCTTATACTTTCTTGATGAATTGACCTCTTTATTATGGTTAAATAACCTTCTTTGTCTCCTGAGATCTTCCTTTTTTAATTTTTTTAATGTTTATTTATTTTTGAGGGAGAGAGAGAGAGAGCACGAGCGAGAGAGGGGCAGAGAGAAAGGGAGACACAGAAATGGAAGCAGGCTCCAGACTCCAGGCTCCAAGCTGTCAGCACAGAGCCCAACATGGGGCTTGAACTCAGGAACCGTGAGACCATGACCTGACTCAGCCACCCAGGCACCCCAGATCTTTCTTTTTTAATGTAGGCACTTATATCTATAAATTTCCCTCTTAGCACTACTTTGGTTTCTCCTTTTTTGTTTGTTTGTTTTGGTATGTTGTGTTTCAGTTTCCCTTCATCTCAAAATATTTTCTAATTTCCCTAGTGAGTTTTCTATCTCCCACTGGTTGCTTAAGAGTACAGTGTTTCATTTTAAAGTATTTGTGAATTTTCCATATTTTCTTCTGTTATTGATTTCTGGCTTCATTCCAGGGTGGTTGGAACATGCACTTAGCCTCCTTTCAATTTTTAAAAACTTATTGAGAGGGAATTCTGGGTGTCTCAGTCTGTTGAGCATTCTATTCTTGATTTCAGCTCAGGTCATGATCTCATGGTCCATGAGAAGGAGCCCTGCATCGGACTCTGCACTGACAGTGGGGAGCCTGCTTGGGATTCTCCCTCCCTGTCTCTCTGTCTCTCTCCGGTCCCTCAAAATAAATAAATAAATTTAAAAATAAATAATTAAAATGTATTGAGACTCTTCTGTGACCTAACAGATGCTCTCTCCTGGTGAATCTTCCATGTGCATTTAACAAGAAAGCATGTTCTGCTTCTGTTGGGGGTGGTGTTCTGTATATGTCAGAGCAAGTGTGTTTATCGTGTTATGTCTGCAGTTAGGTAAAACACACACACACACAAACACCCTAAACTGAAGGTCATTGAGAAATCAAAGGCTGATTGTCTAGACATTGAATTCGCTTCTATAAATATGAATTTGTGTTTTGGGAGTGAGGTGGGGCTACTTTATCCAAACTGATACAGTGTTGAGAACAATACTCAATAGTGTCTGCTCAATAGACGTTTTCTGTTAACGTATGTTTATATTTTACGCATTATTGCATGTCTACTGTACAACTTCACAGTTTGCAGAACTCTTGGGACTTTGGGCCTCTGTGTTTGTATTCTAAGAGGTCTAAGGATGGAAGCATGCCATGTGCTGCGTTTGGTTTGGAAAAATCACCGCGGACATTGCAATTATACGAAGTGCTATTGCCAGCCTACCCGATACACACAATACTAGCCGAAGCGGTGCCCATTTATTTAAAATTTTGCGTGTGTCATTTACTTAAAACTTTGCTTCACCTCAGAACTTTTAAAGCCATGCATTCAAATAATTTCAGGAATATGAAATGCAGAAAACAAAAGAGGAAGAATTTCTGAAGTTATTTGATAGATGGAAAGAAGAAGAAAAGGAGAAACTAGTTGATGAGATGGAAAAAGTCAAGGAAATGTTTATGAAGGAGTTTAAAGAGTTGACCTCCAAGAATTCAGCATTAGAATATGTAAGTATGAAACCAAGAACTCCTCATAGTATTGTTAGGGTTGTTGCTTCAGGAGATGGCATTAGAATGGCATTATGGCCAGTGGATCTAGAAATTACTTTATTGTATCTTGGCCCAGGCACCCCTCCCCTTCAGAGTCCTGAGGGAACTTGAGACCTACAGAAGACAGAGCAAGTCAGAAAAGTCATTTCTTTGAAAGCGAGAGCTTTGGCTCCAAACGCATGTGCAGAACGCTTGGTCCATCTGAGGGGCACCTGGCTGGCTCCGTTGCTGGAGCGTGTGACGCTTAATCTCAAGGTTGTGAGTTCGAGCCCCATGTTGAGTGTAGGGAGTACCTAAAACACTAAAGATTAAAATAAACCTTGAAAAAAAAAGAACACTTGGTACTTTTGGTACCCTTGGTCAGATCATAGAAAGAGGGTCTCTCTTTCCTTAGCTGGTTAGGTTTAGAGAGCCATAAACCATAAGCCTCTTCCCTGAATTTTGAAGCTTTATAAGTTCCAAAGGAACTTTCTAGAAATGTGACACAGATCACCAATGTGGAAGAAGGAAGCCAACCCAGAAAGACAGAAGTAGAATTTTTTTGCCAGGTCCCTTCCTGGCCGGTGAGAAGGACAGCGGTTCTAAGCAAGCAGAATGTAACTAAATGAGTCCCCATTCCCTATGGGAGCAACCTTGCTCCACACTGCCCTGGTCACATGCATAGACAGAGCCATGCCTTGCTAGCCTGGGACCTTAACCTCTGTGACAGTGGCTGCTGTCCTCCAGCTACGAAAGACCTGAGCTGGATGGGCAGCTCAGTCCTGAGTCACCCTTGGAGAAAGAAAGCAAGATCCTTGAGCTCCCTCTAGAGGCCAGCAAGTTATACAAACTAAATGGAAGGACATTTTCGGAATACGGCTCAGGGCCTTCTCTAACGCGCCTTGAACTCTTGCACAGAGGTGGGGAAATCACTACCTGTGAACTGAATCTGACGTATCGCCCATTTTCGTGTGGTCAGTGAGCCGAGAATGGTTTTAATATTTCTAAATGGTTGAAAGAGATCAAAAGAAGAATAGGTCACAACACGTAAAAATTACATGAAGTTCACATGTCTGTGTCCGTAAGTTTTATTGTCATACGACCACACGTGTTCCTTTATACTTTGTCTGTGGTGCTTTTGCGCTGGAGCTGTGGAGGTGAGCGGTTCTGACCAAGGCCTTACGTGTCTCCCGAAGCCGGAATGCCATCTGGCTCTTTACAGAAAATTTGCCAGCCCTGTCTTATCTTTATAAAGCAAACACGGCAAAACGTTCACAGTTGGTTGAAACAGGTGTTCATTACCCTATTCTTTCAACTTTTCTTTTTCCTTTTTTAAAAAATTTTTATTTATTTTGAGAGAGTGCACACGTACCAGCAGGGGCTAGCGAGAGAGGGGGAGAGAGAATCTCAAGCAGGCTCCATGCTGTCGGCGCAGAGCCCGAATCGGGACTCTATCTCATGAACCGAGATCTTGACCTGAGTTGAAATCAAGAGTCAGGTGCTCAATTGACTAAGTCATCCAGGTGCTCCTCAACTTTTCTAGAAGTTGTAAATTACAAATAAAAAGTTGAGGGGAAATAAATTTGGGTGGTTCACTATGTCTTGTGTGAACGCTTCCTTTAAACAACTTCCTGTTGGTTCAGTTATTCCATATCACCTCTCCTTGGTGGTGGTTTTTTTCCAAGTATCGGAATGCCTAGGCAGTAGTTTCTCTATCCGTGGGTTCTCTTTTGACCCCTGCGCCAGGGGCCTTTCCTGAACTTTGTGGCTACAAGTGAGATGCCCTCTTACCCACTGGTGGATTGCGATGCTAACCAGGTTAGGACTGGCTTCTCACATCTTCTTCATCAAGGCCGCACTCATTTTCCCCCTTGCGATGAGCTGCCAGTTAGTGTTCCTTTGCCTCAGGTTCCTTCCGGGATTCTATCCCCTGCTTCCTGCTCCTACGGTAATAGTGGGTTGGCACTTGTCCCCACGTAGGATTTTTCTACCACTCCTACCTTTTTTTGAGATACAGTTTCTATACCATAAAATTCACCCACTGAGAGTGCACAGTGCAGTGGATTTTAGTACATTCACAGAGTCATGCATCCAGCCTCATAGACATTTCAGAATACGTCATCACCTCAGGAAGCACCCCCTCCCCCAGGCCACTGGCAGCCACAGATCTGCTTTGTGCCTCTGTGGATCTGACGATTCTGGTTGCTACGTATGAATTGAATCATATAATATGTGATCTTTTGTGAGCAGCTGCTCACGGTTAGTATAACGTTTTTGAGGTTCATCCGAGTCGTAAGGATGTACATGTATCACCATTTCATTCCTCTGTCGTTGCTGCACAATACTCCATTCCATGAATATTGTATTTCGTTTGTTCGCTCATCAGTTGACAACATGTGGGTTGTTTGCCCCTTTTTAGCTATAGATGGTTTTGTAAATTATTATTATTTTTTAAGTTTATTTATTTATTTTGAGAGAGACAGAGGCGATGTGAGCAGGGGAGGAACAGAGAGAGAGAGAGAATCCCAAGCAGGCTCTGTGCTGCCAGCCCAGAGCCCAACAGGGTGCTCAGACTCACAAACCAAGAGATCATGACCTGAGCAGAAACCAAGAGTTGGATGCTTCACCAACTGAACCATCAGACACCCCTAAAATTATTATTTATAATAGACTTCATTCTTTAGAATAGTTAGGCTTACAGAAAAGTTGAGCGTGCAGTCCAGAAAAGTTCACATAACACCTCCCTCTCCTACCCTATACACAGTTTCCCATCTTACTGGCCACTTAAGTTGGTCTGGTTCATTTGTTACACTTGATGAGCCAATACCAATATATTAGTATTAATTAAACTCCATACTTTAGCTTTTACCTAATGTCACTTTTCTGCTCCAGGATCCTTTCCAGCATGCCACATAATATTTAGTGGTCTCATCTCCTTAGGCTTGTCTGAGACAGTGTCTCTGTTTTCAGTGACCTGGACAATTTTGAAGAGTACTTGACTCGTCAGCAGGATGCCCCCTCTCCTGGAATTTACCCAGGAGTCTTCTCTTGGTTAGACTGGGCTTCTGGGTTTGGGGGATGAAACCCTCAGTGATTAAGTTATAGTTTCCATCACATCACATCTTGGGTAAAACTCTCTTCACGGTTTGTGGTTGTTGGTGTTGACCTTGATCACCTGGCTCAGGTAGTATTGGTCAGGTTTCCCCTGAAAAGTCAGCCTGCACCAATTTCACACCGTACTCTTTGCAAAGAAGCTGCTGTGTTCAGCCCAGATTTAAGCAGGGCAGCTATGCCCCCCATCCTTTTGTCTTTTCGGTTAACGTGTTACCTTCTGTGTTTTTTCTCAGGTTTTTTTTTTAAATTGCTGCTAACTTTAGGAATAACATAACAGAGAATTAAAACGCATAGTCCCTAATGAGTTCACGGATGCAGTTGCAGGATGCTGCTGGCCTCATCATTCAATTATCGCGAGAACCTGGGCACCCGCGTGGCTCAGTCAGTCAAGCATCTGACTCTTGGTTTCGGCTCAGGTCATGATCGCACCGTGCATGAGTTTGAGCCCCACATCAGGCTTCATGCTGATGGTGTGGAGCCTGCGTGGGATTTTCTGTCTCCCTCTCTCTCTGCCCCTCCCCTGTAGGCTGCCCCCCCCCACCCCGCTGTCTCTAAATAAATAAATAACCATTAAAAAAATAAATATTGTATTAATATTAGGAATACAAATAAGTAAAAAAATAAAAATAAATAATCATGAGAACCAGCTGCACTCAGTTCCTCTGTTCCTGGCGGCTGTTATAAAAGTATAAACATCTGCACTAGTAAGTTTGTGTTTATTTTCTTTTACAGCAATTGTCAGAAATCCAGAAGTCCAACATGCAGATCAAGTCCAACATTGGCACGCTAAAAGACGCACACGAGTTTAAAGAGGAACGTCCTCAGTATCCCCATGATTTCCAGAACGTGATGCAACTTCTTGATAGTCAGGTATGTGCCAGTGGCCGGTGACTGCATCCGGGGCCTGATCTTCCTTCCGGAAGCAGTTCACAGCAACCTCTTCCTAGAAAAAGGGTTTGTCTCGTGCCGTGACCATGAAGCTAGTTCTTTTCCTCTTGTCTCCTGATATGATTAACCATAGCTCTTCATGAGATGCCTGTTGATTGACTAATAGATGCGAATTTAGACTGGTTGGCAAAGTTGTTTCCGGTTTTGCTAACACAGTCTCAACTTGAATTATGTGGGGTTGCCTTAGAGTTTATTTTTCATATTTCAGAGGTAGGTCTCGCTATCAGAAGGCCTGGAAAGGCGTACCGAAGCACTAACTTTATTTCCAGAGCTGAAATACATGGCTGTAGTCTGTACTGATGGTCTTCCTCATTTATCAAGCCTAATCACAGTCATGTGGAAAGCGGGCCTCCAGAATCAGCACGTATGTTGTTCTGGCATTTTCGCCCTCCTGGTTCAGAGGAACATTGTTTTTTATCAGGAAACAAATAGAGATTAAAGTTTATGAGTTTAAGATTTTGTTTAAAAAATATTTGTAAATGATGTATTGGATAAAGGGTTAGTATCCAAAATCTGTAAAGAACTTACCAACTCAATACCAGAAAAACGAATAATCCAGTGAAGAAACGGGCAGAAGACATGAACAGACACTTCTCCAAAGAGGGCATCCAGATGGCCAACAGACACATAAAACGATGCTCAGCGTCACTCATCATCAGGGAAACACAAATCAAAACCACACTGAGATACCACCTCACACGGGTCAGAGTGGCTAAAATGAACAACTCAGGAAACAAAGATGCTGGTGAGGATGTGGAGAAACGGGCACCCTCTTCTGCTCTTGGCGGGAATGCAAACTGGTGCAGCCACTCTGGAAAGCAGTGTGGAGGTTCCTCAAAAAATTAAAAATAGAACTCCCCCACAACCCAGCAATAGCAGTACTAGGTATTTATCCAAAGGATACAGGAGTGCTGATGCATAGAGGCATATGTACACCAATGTTTACAGCAGCACTTTCAACAATAGCCAAATCATAGAAAGAGCCTACATGGCCATCAACTAATGAATGGATCAAGAAGATGTGGTTTATGTATACAATGGAACACTACGTGGCAATGAGAAAGAATGAAATGCTGCCATTTGCAGCAGCGTGGATGGAACTGGAAGGTATTCTGCTAACTGAAATAAGTCATCCAGAGAGATACAGATATCATATGTTTTCACTCATGGAAACTTGAGAAACCTAACAGAAGACCATGGGGGAAGGGGAAGGGGAAAATATAGTTACAAACAGAGAGGGAGGCAAACCATAGAGACTTAAATACAGAGAACAATCTGAGGGTTGGTAGGGGAGTGTGAGGGAGAGGGGGAAATGGGCGATGGGCATTGAGGAAGGCACTTGTGGGGATGAGCCCTGGGTGTCGTATGTAAGTAATGAATCAGGGGAATCTACCCCCAAATCAGGAGCACGTCATATTCACTGTGTTAGCTTACTTGTCAATAAATTATATTTAAAAATATATACATATCATTTTAAAACGTAAGTGTATTTTTGGACTGTAGACCGCTGCCACTGTATCTTACATCGCTGCTCATGACTCGCCTCCCTCCCCGGCCACCTGCCTTCCACCTGGCAGCCAGGCCAACACAGCCCTGTCCTGTCTTACCCTCCCGTGGCTCCCCATTCTTCACAGAGCCAAGTGTGGCCTCCTTAACCAGCAGCCAGTCCCTGAGGATCTGTGTTCCCTGCACCGTTCTCAGCTTTACCTCGACCCTCCCGGCTGCACTATACAGCTCGTGGTTCCCAGAACACGGCATTCTGTGGTTCTGCCTTTGCCCTTGTGGCTTTCTTTGTCACATACCTGTCAGTTTGCAGAACCTGCAGCTTAATTCTTGAGCTGGAGCAGCACCTCTTCTAGCGAGTTCTCTTGGACCTCTGGACTATTGCATTTCGGTAGTTCCCTCAAGCAGGACCTGCTCACCTACACCTTATGGGGGAACTGTCTATTGTCAGGTCCCCTTTCCTCCTGTGCAGGACAGAAGGTGTCCCTTGGTCCTCACCTAGCTGGCCACGACAGCCCAGCGAGGCCCCTGGCATGTGGTAGGCGACCGTGAATTGTCTTGTATTGAACTGTTGACAGTTGATTCCTGCAAGCTGGTCTCAGGAATTGAATCCCAAGGCCCCACCCAAATTTCTTCTGTTTCCTTCCTATGAGCTGTTATCAGTTCAGAACCCAAGGCCTCAGAACCTTGGTGTTTCTTGGGGTGCCTGGGAGGCTCAGGTCATGATCTTGCAGTTTGTGGGTTCAAGCCCTGCATTGGGCTTGGTGCTGATAGCACGGAGCGTGCTTCGGATTCTGTCTCCCTCCCATCTTCTCTGCCCCTCCCCAGCTTGCACTCCTTCTCTCTCTCAAAGATAGATAAATAAACATTAAAAAAGAAGAAGAAGAAGAAGAAGAAGAAACCGTAGTGTTTCCTTTTAGCTCCTTCAACTACCAAACTAGCACCTATTTTTGAAAACAAAATTTTATTGGAACACAGCCATGCCCGCCCATTTACATATTATCTATGGATGTTCTCTTACTGCTAATTGTTGTGATCGAGTCCTGTGGCCCCAGAGCCTAAAATATTTACTATTAGTCCCTGAAGAGAAACTGTTTGTTGACCCTGCCTTTGAGTTTAAGATTAAAACCAAGTGCAAGTGTATTTAAACACTTTTGAGCATCTGGAGTCTAAAAAAATGCTTGCTAAAATTTTACCAAGTAGGAGGGTGGGTTCCAGAGGTCCCTGCTACGAAGGGAGCTTCCATTTTGAGTGGACTTATTGCACATAAAGTGCTCTTGTTTTACTGTGTCTTAGGAAAGCAAGTGGACCGCCCGAGTTCAAGCTCTTCACCAAGAACACAAGAAAGAGAAGGGTCGGGTAAGACTAAGAAGCCAGTGGTCTGTCACTGGGTCATTTTTGTAAAGAATACGTGTTTTTTCTCTACAACAAAGGTAGTGTTTGTCCACTTAGTAAATTTTATGGAGAAACGTGTGACAGAAATGAAAATTTGTTACAACTTCCATACGACGCTAACCACTTCTAACTACTTTGTTATAATTTCTTTTGGTCTGTTTTTATCACAGTAAATGCAGCATTTCTGTAAGTCTTGAAACCCATACATATAGTTTTACAAATTTTGAATCATGCTTTATCACCATGTACGCTTCTCGCTTAATAGATCATATTCTCCTGGCTTTGGGGGGATTTTTTTTTTTAACATTCTCGTGGGTTTTTTTTAATGCTTATATATTTTTGAGAGAGAAAGAAAGACAAAGCATGAGCAGGGGAGAAGCAGAGAGAGAGAGCGAGGAAGACACAGAGTCTAAAACAGTCTCCAGGCTCTGAACTGTCAACCCAAAGCCTGATGCAGGGCTTGAACTCATGAACCATGAGATCATGACCTGAGCTGAAGTCGGGCACTTAACCAACTGAGCAACCCAGGCGCCCCAACATTCCCATGATTTTAAAAATATTCTTCAGGGGCGCCTGGGTGGCTCAGTCAGTTGAGCATCTGGCTTCAGCTCAGGTCATGATCTCACGGTTCATGGGTTCGAGTCCCACGTCAGGCTCTGTGCTGACAGCTATCTTAGAGCCTGGAGCCTACTTCAGATTCTGTGTCTCCCTTTCTCTCTGACTCTCCCCTGCTCGTGCTGTCTCTCTCTGTCTCTCAAAAATAAAACATTTTTAAAAAATTTTATTAAAAAAATATTCTTCAAAATCATGATTTTTAGTGGCTATAGAATGATCTTGTGTTTGTATCATAAGTTATTAATCATTCCTTTATTGCTGCACACACTGTTTCTGATTTTTCCACATTGCAGGTCAGCCGTCTAAATAACCTTTAATTTTATTAAAGATAATCTAATGGGAGCAATCCTTTCATTTTAATGAAAACAATTTGATTATAATACTGCCTTTCAGCTGAGCAAATCCCAAATTTAAGCATTATTGCACAGGTGCAGAAGATCTAAAGTGCTTTTATTCAAGATAGGAAAACTTGGATATATCTTTTCACTTCATATGTGCTTTGTTGCTCTGGGTCTGCTGTGTATTAGTCCGTTTGGCTGCTGTGACAAAATACGGTAGACTGGGTGACTTACAAACAACAGATATTTATTTCTCATAGTTCTGGGGCTCTGGGGATTGAACAGACAGTCTGTTAAAGGAAGGTCGTGGCTGTGTGTAGGTGTAAAGCCCCTGTTGATTTCTCCAGCCCTCTGAGCTCCAGTGAGACAGCCGGCTTTGTACTTGAGGTCTCCTGGGGCTTCCCGGGCACCACATGTCTCAGATGAGGTGCTTGGGTTCGTCCCAGATGTGCTTTTCTGGGGTTCAGTGCCATCTGGGCTGAGCAGTCAGGGGCGCGCCTTGAGCCCCATGCCTCCCTCAGCGCCCCACTCCGGGGAATCGGCAGGGCCTGCCGCGTGTCTCATGGCCACGTTCTTCTGCACGTTTCCATTGCTCCGAGCCCCTGCCGTTTTGAAAAGGACCCTGTAACTGGCCTCCCAGTTCCAACCTTCCCCATTCCCAGTTTTCTCTCCAAAGAACAGACAAGACCGTCAGGCTGCCGGCCACCACCTGCCACCTCAGCCCGGATCCTCTCTCTGAACCGACTCCGACCACAGTACCCTTCTGATAATTTGTAGAATATGACGGCTTTTTACTCTTTTCACACAAGGTGTTTGCTGCTGGGGTGTCCTTCCATTTGCTCTTCAGCACCCTTAGTTTCACAGCTCACTACCTGACCATTGACTTCTTCAAAGCCAGTGGGCAAGAGGCTTACCTGACTATAAGCCCATGCAGGATAATCTCCCTTTGCGTTAACTCAGAGCCCACAGATTAGGGACTTAAAAATTTTTTTTAATGTTTATTTATTTTTGAGAGACAGACAGAGTGCAGGCAGGGAAGGGGCAGAGAGAGAGAAGGAGACATAGAATCCGAAGCAGGCCTTAGGCTCTGAGCTGTCAGCACAGAGCCGGACTCGGGGCTCGAACTAACGAGCTATGAGATCATGACCTGAGCTGAAGTCAGACACCTAACTGACTGAGCCACCCAGGTGCCCCAGGTCAGGGGCTTTAAATGTATCTGTCAAGTCTCTTCCCGTTTGCTGTCTTGTGTCAATTAGAAGCACATCTTAGCCTCCAACCCACACACGTCTTAGAGTCTGCTCTCGCGGCTGTAACAAAATGCCATAGACTGGGTGGCTTTAAACAAGGGACGTTTATTTGTCACTGTTCTAGAGGCTGGGAAGTTGCACGGTCAGCATGCCGGGCACTTGAGTTCCTAGTAAGAGCCCTGTTGCAGGAGGCTGCCTTGTCTCTGAGCCTCCACGGGCAGGGAGAGAAACAGAGAAAGCTCTCTGGTTTCTCCTAAGACCGCTAATCCCATCATGAGGACCCTACCCTAATTCATCCAAACCTAATCACCTCCCAAAGACCCCCCCCCACCTCCTAATACCATCACAGGGGGATTAGGGCTTTGACACATGAATTTGGTGGAGAGGTGTGCAAGCATTCAGTTCATAACTCCGCCGAGAGAAAGGGTTTACAGGGCGTGGAGTCTGGGGGTGCAAGCGTGAGGGCCATTTAGAATTCTGCCTGCCACAGCCCCCCTCCGGCCTTGGCTCAAAAGTTCTCTGACACCATGTGGCAGGTAGCCCCTCCCTCATGGTTCACATGACGTCACAAATGTAACCCGGATCACTGTTTCACAGAGTGAGATCATGTATTCACTTGTTTACTGTCTCCGATTGGATCACTAGCCTGCGAGGGAGGGACTCTGTCCAGGTCTCTGTTGTAGTCCCAATGCTGACTAACCCACAGTGTGATTGGCATTCGTTAAATATTTGCTGAATGCCATGTGGAAGGTTGCTAGCCGGCCAACAAGGCGATCATTCGACCTTGTTATGGATGGAGGCATGCTGATTGGAGGGGTCCGAAGAGCGGGGTTGAAAGAGCCGTCTGTTGGTATGAGCACAGTGTCTGAACCCAGGGCCCCTTAACCTCAAGGCCATGCTAGTCCACCTCGTTACCCTCATTGCCTTGCCCACCTGTCATGCTTCAGGCACTGAGCCAGCTCTGGAGAATAGGCAGTGACCCTTTCGAGCGGTTGCTTTTCTGGGAGAATGTTCTAGCTTCCCTTTAAGATGCTCTCAGGTGGTAGTTCCTGACCAGGACGCGCCTCAGCGTGACCAGAGGCTCGCTCCCTAAATATACCTGCGCAGCTGCACTTGCTGAGATTGTGATTCAGCCTGGGACGGTTTCCGTTTTGGATCCATGGTTTGAACCACTGCTCTGAGGATTTGAGGTTCAACTCTTGTCCCTCAGGGTGTCTTGTAGCGTTGGTATCCAGGGACAGAATTCAGGCTTCCTTATGAATGGGGATGGTGTTTAGTCCTTGCTCCTTTAAAGCGTCCTGTGCTCCAGACCGTTGTAGGAGTCTCAGCGGCCTTCCGGCAGGAAGAGAGTGCAGGCTGCAGGTTTGTACACTTGGCCACCTCGAGTCGTGACAGAAAGACCGACTGTTGGTGGCTTGGCGGAGGGAGGAGAGGCCTTCCCTGGCTCTGAGCGAGGGGCCCTGCCCCACGTTTTGGGAGTGTGGGGTGTCTGTGCTGCCACTAGGCTCCGCTGCTCTATCGTCTGTTGGTTTTGCTTGTTGTGAAGCCGCTTTTCTCCTTCCTTAATTTCTCTTAAACCCTTACAGAGGGGAGAATTCAATCAGGTTTAGTGATCTCTGCCCAAGACCTAACTATTAATTATTCCACATGATTGCTGCCTACTGTTCCTACAATGCACATATTGTATTTCTCTGGTTAAGGGAAGTTGTGATTGCCAACTTTTTATTGCTTTACCTAGGTTCTTGGCAGCCTTTTTTTTTTTTTAAATAACATTGGTAGGAGTTCAAAGGGAGTCACAGATAAACGATGGCATGCGCTTTTGACCTGACAGAAGACTGTAGACCTTGGGAGGTTGTACGGTGGTCGTGCAACAAACGGAAAGGTGGACAGAGTGCTGTGTTCTGGGAGAGAAAAGAGCACAGTACTTGGAATGGTAGGAGGTCACAAGATATGGGCTCAAGCGCCCCAACTTTCTGAAATAATTTCTGGCTATCCCTTGCTTAGACTGTTCTCTCAGCAGACTCTTTTCTGGGCTTTTCGGGTCCATTCTCAATTCCAGTATCAAAATGTTGTCATCCCTTAGCTTGTCCTGTGTCCCCACACTCTGCGGGTCTGGATGGACTCCACATATTGTTGATTGGAAACCTCCACCCACACCCCTGGACATTTTCACTGGCTTTTCCTTCTATTTTCCAGCTCAGCGTTTCCCACACTGCTTTGGGGCACTCTCCTCATGGTCTGTAAAAATGTGGGGAAGGTTCTTGACAGTGTTCTTCTGGGGGAGGTTCTTGGCATCCAGTAGGACATGAAAGGTTCTTCAGGAAACCTTTGCTGCTTGGTTCAGCCCAGTGCTTGTCCCGCAGAGCACTTCAGTGGGAAGACCCTAAAGTGTGCTGAGAGACAGCATTAACTTGTTGTTGTTGTTTGAATGTAAATAGATTTTTTTGAGCAGTTTCAAGTTCACAGCAACACTGAGCAGGAAGTACAGAATGTTCGCAAATACTCCCGCCTCCCTCATTATCAACATCGCGCACCACGGTGGGTACATCTGTTGGAATTGCTGGGCCGATGTTAACACGTCGTCACCAGAAGTCCTTAATTTACCTTAGGGTTTCATCCTGGCATTGCACTTTCTATTTCTATAATTGACAAGTGTGAAATGACATGGAGATTGCGATTCAGTCTGGGACGGTTTCTGTTTTGGATCCATGGTTTGAACCACTTACGATTTGAGATTCAACTCTTGTCCTTCAGGGCGTCTTATAGCGTTGGTATGTAGGGACAGAATTCAGGCTTCCTTACGGATGGGGATGGTGTTTAGTCCTTATCGCATTAGAAAGAATGGTTTCATGGCCCTAAAAAGTCCTCTGTGCTCTGCCTCCTCATGCCGCCCTCACCCCTGATTTTTTTTTCTACTGTCTTCATAGTTTTGCCATTTCTAGAATGTCCAACAGTTGGAATCATATATAGGACGCAGCCTTTTCAGATTGGCTTCTTCCACTCACCAATACACATTTAAGATGCCCCCCAGTGTTTTCATGGTTTGGTAGCTCATTACTTTTTTTTAGCACTGTATAATATTCTGTTGTCTGGGTGGACCTCAGTGTATTTATCCCTTCACCTACCAAAGGATATCTTGACTGCTTCCAAGTTTTGGCAATCATGAATAAAGCTGCTGTAAACACATGTGGGTAGGATTGTGTGTGCACATAAGTTTTCAGCTCCGTTGGGTAAATGCCAAGGAGCGATCCTGCTGGACCGTACCGGAAGGTTGGGTTTAGTTCTATAAGAACTGCCTGTCTTTTAAAAGGGCTGTACCATTTTGCATTCCCACCAATGATGAATGAGTTTGTGCTGCTCTACATCCTCACCAGCATTTAGTGCTATCAGTGCTCTGGCTTTTGGCCATTCTAATAGATATATTGCTATTACTTTTTTTTTTAATTTTTTTGATATTATTCATTTTTGAGGGAGAGAGACAAAGACAGAGCACAAAGAGGGGAGGGGGAGAAAGAGGGGGAGACACAGAATCCAAAACAGGCTCCAGGCTCTGAGCTGTCAGCATAGAGCCCAATGTGGGCTTGAACCCACTAACCTCGAGATCACGACCTGAATGGAAGTAGGAAGCTTAACTGACTGAGCCAGCGAGGTGCCCCAGGTGCTATTACTTTTTGATTTGGTGCTTTATTTGTTAAGTCCTGGGGGCTGTTTGATTGTTTACAAGAACTGTTTACTAGTATGTTCCACGACTTAGTCACTAAATTTGAGAGCACGAACTTTGAAGCCATACACCAAAGTTCAGGTCTGGGTTCTTCCCCTCCATCTGTCTCAGTTTGGGCCACTGACTTTATACATCTCTAGACCTGAGTTTCTCCATCTGTAAAGTGGAGTCAAAACATGCATTCGTGAGGATGTGGTGTGGATTCAGCAAGATGAAGTGCTTGATGAGTGTTTGTTTAAAAAGCCAAGCAAGGGGCGCCTGAGTGGCTCAGTCGATTCATCATCCAACTTTGGCTCAGGTCATGATCTCACGATTCGTGAGTTTGAGCCCCTCATTGGGCTCTGTGCTGACAGCTCAGAGCCTGCAGCCTGCTTCAGATTCTCTGTCTCCCTCTCTTTCTGCCCCACCACTGCTCATGTTCTTTGTCTCTCTCAAAAGTAAATAAACATTAAATAAATAAATAAACTAATTAATTAATTAATTAAAAAACAGAAAGCCACGCAAGTTGGGAAATTCTGCTGTTTGTACGTCTGTCTGGCACACTCACCGGCTCCCTTTCTTCGGTCTGCACAGCCTTCTTCATTTCCAGGTTGTAGGCTTGGAATGTCCTTAGCTCTACTGACCAAGGTGTTTTTCCCCTCTGTTTAATGACTAGTAAAATTGCTTTAATTATCTTTCCCTAAATGATTGCAAACAAATTCTTCCTGAATGCTTTTAGGTCCAGTATAGGATTCCGTTTCCTGAAATGAAATCTCTAAAGATGACTCTGTTTATGAATCTTTGGATCTTCCCGTTCTCTGCATCCCTCCCACGCCCCTCCTTCCTTCCACCTTCCTTTTCTCGGTGAATATTTATTGAGAACCTGCCAAGGGCCAGAGATGGCACTTGGTCCCTGGACATATGAGCCATTAAGGTGGGCTCTATCCTGGGCGCATGTGGACGCCTAAGGGTTCAGGGCCGCAGTGCAGAATGGAGTATTTCACATGTAGTTTGCAGACGGATACCTGGATTTTTTTTCCCCCAGCTCTTGTCACACATAGAGAAACTTCGAACCTCCATGATAGACGATCTAAACACGAGTAATGTTTTCTACAAGAAAAGGATAGAGGAGCTAAAGCAGAGACTTCAGGAGCAGAACGAACTGATTCTCATACAGAAACAGCAGGTATAGTTGGCTCTCTATTGGCACTGTTAAGTAGCACATTCTGTTTTATTTTAGAGCATTTGTAAGTTAAGATAAAGGAGGTAGGATATTTTCTTCCTTATGGTTGTTTGTAAAAGTAAGTCCAATAAAATCGTTTTTTCAAGATATTTAAAAAAAAAACTGTAAAGAGCAGGCAAATTTATTCAGTTAGAATTTAGAATAAACTTGAAGGTAGAGAAGCATTTCTTTTCGTGATTACTTTGAGAAGAAGCCCAATCCAGATGCTACTTTTATAAAAACTTTTGCCTTTGTGTCTTTAAAGTCCATTTGTCCTCTCGCTTTGCGGGATTTCATGCAAATGTTAATTTGTTAAATACAGCGTCTGTCCATTATGTAGCATGTCCCTATCTGGTTTCAAACATGAATCCTTAGAAAACTGTTTTTCTTTGCAGATTAAAGAGTTTACCAGTAAACCATTAAACAGTGTCAGTGAACCCAAAGGTGAGTGGACCAGGACCCCAGTGCTGGAGGCAAGGCAGGCCTCCCTGACCATGCACCGGTCATCAGAAGAATGTGAGGTCCCGATGGTTGACGGGCAGTAAGGTGGCATTTCCATGGTGATTATAATTTGAGCGATCTGTTACTGCGATCCAGGAAGTGGAAGAATTTTAAATACATAGACTATTGTTGAATGGCTGTCTATACTTTTTATCAGAATACTGTTATGCACAAAATACGTAGTTAGTAGCCATACCTCTGGACTGATGTGCAATAAGGTGAAGTTACCAGTTAAAAGCACAAGGTCTAGAGACGCACTGGGCTCAGCACCCATCTCCGGCATTGCGTGGCTCTGTGAGTGTCTGCCTCAGTTTCCTCAGCTCTAAAGTTGGGGTATGAGGAGTAAGTACCTCATAGGCTTGTTGTGACGATGAAAGGGGAGAACGTATATAAAGTGCACCCCCTACACACTAGCAGGAGCTATCGTTAATGACCCTAACCTCAGTTACTCTGAGTTACTGGGGAGGTTTGCTGTGTCCTTCTCAGCCGTGGCACTTGGGAGTTTAAGGTTGGTTCTAGGCACAGTTGGGTCACAGACAACCTACCGACCAGCAGGAATAGCCACCCATCCCTGTCTTGTTCAGGAGCGAGTCTAGAAGGATGCTGGAGCCAGAAGTACAGGGTCTCCCCATAAAGCTTACTTTCGCCTGGACTCCTTTCGAATAATCCAAGTTCCTGCTTGTCTCAGGCTGTTAAAGGGGTACTTGTCTACTTGGGGAGCCCAGGTTGGGGATTGGGAATGGGTGTGTGAGCTGCATTTCCTCCTCCCCAGGGGGTCCATTGACCTACATACTTGGTTCCCTCTTGTTCTGAGATAAAGCTTTGGGAAAGGCTGTTGTTCCCTATAACTTCTCTTTGAATAGTGAGAGTCTGGAACTGAGCAATACCTATATAATTACTTAGCATAAATATTTGATGGATAATAATTTTAGGAAAAAATTTTATAAGGATTTATGTTAAATGCCTTTACTCCGTTGGATGAATCACTATTTGTTGGTAAATTTTTTTTTTCCTGAAGGAAGAGATTAGTACAAGGGCTGACAAAATATGACCCATCGCTTGTGATTTTTGTTATTAACTAATTAACTTTTTTATTTCAGGGAATCCTTTAACCTGGCAAACATTCGAATCTAAGCCAACGGGCCCAGCTGTACCCGGTAAGTTTCTATCATAGCCTCAGGGTTCAAAAGATATTTTAAAAGTGCTAAACCAGTGCATAACTTATTATTTTTAGAGACTTTCCTTTGAAAACCAGTGTGTTTAGAGATTACATAATAATCAATTTTGATTCCTGGCTTTGATCTAATTCTAAAACCCAAGACTGTAAATATCCATGCAATTTTGTGGTGATTTGGGGTAGCTACCTAACTATTATTTAGCTAGATACCTAACCTATTATTTCTCAGATCTCCAGATCCAAGAGCAACTAAAAATTCTTGGGTGGCTCCAGTTTGCACTTGTGGGTTTTCGATGTGACTGTATGTGGCGGGCACCATGTTTTGGCATCACTGAGGCTCAGCGCTGCAGACTGATGTCCTGTCAGTCACTTACTTGATGTGGGCTCAGCACATCTGTCTCCCAGAGCCCTCAGAACTGGGCTGTAACCACAAAGACATAATCTGAAGTTTAGAAATGGACAGATGGTTTGCCTAATAATAGTTAAATAGTTGAACTATTATTCTGTTAGTCCATTCAGGAAAGTGTAAGGATGGAGGAAGTAAGGGAGCACGTGATCGTGGGCAAGAGAGGACGTCGTGTGAACGGGGATCGGAACACCACAGAAGGGGCCAGGCTGAGGCTGGGCGCCACGTGACGGTACCATTCGTACGGGCCCAGGACGGCAGTGATGAGCGTGTTTGGGAATTTGGCACAATTGACTAGAAATGCTAATGGCTTTAACTGCTCAGTCTTCTCACATGCTTCTGGAGGCCTCTTGATGTTCCTTCCACGAGCAGAAGAGGTTGAGAAGTGCTGAGGAGGGAAGGGGAGTGTAGTGCCAAGAGTGAGGTCGAGGGGATAGTGGAAGCTGGGCTTACGTCTTATGGAAACAATACATTTCACAGAATGATGACAAGGTTAAAAGGCATTAAATTGTTATTGTTCATACTTTGTACTTGGCACAATATTGGAACAAGCTTGTGTTCCAATAAAACTTTATTACAAAGGCAGATGGTGGACTAGTATGCTTTTGCAAATTTCGATCTAGATTATGTAAGTTGCAAATGGCTTTGAGGGTCTTGTTTCTAGAATTGTTGGCGATTTACACACAGTTAGGAGTTGAACACTTCACCAGTGGCCATTGTAAAGACAGAAACGGAGGAAGCTGAGGTTTGTGGCCACTACTTTTCAGAGTAGGATTAGATTAAAGATCTATCATAACAAACCAGTGAAAGAGAAAACTAACAGACAAATATGTAGTCTAGAGAAGAACCTCAGGTAAGAATTGTCAAATATTGGAAGGGATGCTGTGGAATCTAATTTTCTGAAGATATTTTAAAAGTAGAGAGCATTTTGTCTTCCTTGAATCAGACTTCTCTAAAGGCTTCGACTGAGTTAATGCCTTCTCACAATGTGTTCCAGTCCAGTGATTGGATTTTTAAAATTGATTTATTGTACATGAACATTTATACCAGCATTATTCACAACAGCCACAAAGTAGAAACACCCAAATGCCCATCATCTAATAAATAGATATTTTAAAATGTGGTCTATCCATACAGTGGAATGTTATTTGGCCATAAAACTACATGCTGATTCTGATATGCTACATGCAACACAGATGAACTTTGAAAACATGGTGTTAAGTGAAAGAAGCCATTTACAAAGGACCACAATGTTTGAGTCCATTTTATATGAAATGCCCAGATTAGGCAAATCCACAGAGACAAAAAGTAGATCGATGCTTGCCAGGGACCGTGGGTAGGAAGAAAGGGGGAGTCATGGCTAATGGGTGTCTTGGGTGTGTGATGAAAATGTGCTAAAATTGGGTAGTGGTTATGGTTGTACAGCTCTGACTTCACTAAACACCACGGAGTTCTGTATTTTCAAAGGACAAACTGTATTTCAATAAAGCAGTTATAGAGAATCAGTTTAGGTTAGCTGGTGATTGTCACCTGAAACATTTGTCCCTCATGATCTGTATACATCTTAACTGATTGGAGGAGTGCTTGATTGTCATCAAGTTGAGCCGCCTATGATTTCCTTTCGGAAGCCTGTGAGCTTTCTCTCTTTATGCTGTTTCAGTGACTGCCTCAGCCCCACAGACTTTGGATGCTAAGTCAAGTCTAACGATGGCACATGGTAAGTTTCAGCCAAGTCTAAGCATTTTATGTGCAGTTTCTGCCCTGACTTAACTTATTAACTAAAAGTGCTTCTGTGGGGGTAATTATGCAAAACAGAAGACATTTTAGCAAATGCAAAACATTTAATAAAACTACAGCCTTCATATGTAATATTACCGTAAACTGTGAGTATACCTACTAAAGTTATAAAGTAAAACCTGTATATGTTGCTGGACTCCTAAGCAGAGATTTTAACTTTGAGCAGTACTTTGATTATGTGTGATTTTGGGTGGAAAGTAGTAGGTGTTGAGCAAGAAGGTGATTTTCTACTAGACCAGCCAACCAGCACATGCCACAGGGCATGTGTGACTGTTTGTATAACTTTCAATGTGGCAGCAAGTCACCTTTTTTAAACAAACAGTTGTAGTGATTGGTTGGAAAAATCTAGAAAAGACATGTGATGGAAACCAAAGGGAAAAGTAGGAACCGCTGGAGGAAATCACTGCCAGGAATCAGTTCTAGGATCAGGGCACAAGGATGCTAATTGTTAATTACATGATCCAACGGACAGGGTGAATTCTTGTAGCCATATTTTATTTTTATACTATTAAAGTGCTTACAGTTTCTGCAAGCGTGTTTTTAGTACGTTGTTTTCCTGTAGTCACTTGTATATTAACTGAGTTAAAATGGGAAGGGGAGCAACTTTTTTCTGTCTTATCTACAAATGCTTCCGGAATATAAATGATTACTTCATTCCATTTTAGTTAGACTTAAATCCATGGTCAGGCAAGTCAGACGTTGTGTCTTCAGAAATGTTGTGGTTCATAATATCATGGCCTTACCTTTTTTCCTCAATGATGGACTCATAAAGTGTTTATTGCCCCTTTTTTTCCAAAGGTCATTTCAGGCAGATCAATACCCTTCCGCATATGTGTTCACACCATGTGATGCATAAACCCCTACTTAGTTCGTGTTATTATTTACAAGTGCTTATAGAACATGCAGGGTTTCTCCCTCTGGGCCAGGAAGAGAGACAAAATATATGTTGAATCTGTGTAAATTTGCTTTAATATTGAACAGACAAGGAAATTTCCCCTGGCAGTTGCTACTCATATTCTTGATCTTGGGTCTAAAAATCTCTGTCTTGCCTTCTTTTTCACGGTTGATTTTGATAATGCATCGCTGACTGCCTTTTGCTACTTTGTTATCATTAGCCTTTACAATGACAGTGTCTGAGGCCTACATTTTCTTTGTTTTATATTTCTGGCACCTAATAAAGGACTCCTATAGTAAGTATGTTTAGCTGTCTGGAGTTAACTCAAGAGTCCTAACAAATCCATCACTTTCAAAGCACTGTGTTCCTTATGGACTTTGCCCTGATTGGAGCTGGGCTGCATGAACCAGCCATGCCCCCTTGTTGGCATCTGCTGGGATTAAAATGCGAGTTTTAAATGCCAGCCAGACCTGGCATGAGGCCTGCAGTCTTTGGACTGGGATCTGAGCTGATTTGTGAGCATCTCGATGGGCAGGAGCAAGGAGGAGGCTAGTACGGGGGCCCACTGACCTGCCCCCCACCCCAGCCATGGCAGTGTCCCGACTGTAGGGGTGGGGGTGGGAGCAGGGAGAGTTAGTCTGTATTGCATAACATTATTTAGCCCAATTACTTCTCACTCTTTCCTTTTGTTCCATCTCAGAGCTTGATGAGGTTCTTTGCCATGAGAAATGTTGGGATCACTCACTGTCTTGGATGGGAAATTTGCAGGTGGGAGGTTATTGGGTGGTGCTCTGGGACAACCCCCATGAGAGAGGACGTGGGTGGAAGGAAACGCTGAACCCGGATACAGCTGCACTGGAGGCCTCGGCAGATCTCACTGGGAGCTTTAGAGCTGGAATGGGCACTTCAGAATCTTCCTGGATCCAGCGATCAGTTACAAGATGTGGGTTGTCCCAGAGAGGAGGCAGGGACGTAGGCCTTTCGGCCAAGACAAAGCAAAAAGTAGAAGCAAAAGGTAACAGGAATGCATGAGATGTGAATTAATGGTGCAGATGAATTATTTGGCTGAGCGTAGAGCATGCAGAAGAGATTTGAGGGAAGTAGAGTTGGTTGAGACTGTTCATGGCAAGTGCCGTGTGTCGTTCTTGTGACATTATGTAGCTTCTGAATGTTCTTGAGGCTGGGTGCGGCCAGACTCGGAGGGCTGGACGTGGGGAAGCTGAGCCTGACCAGAGTGTATTCAAAGAATCAGAGCTGGAGAGAGCAGCTGGGGGCCAAGTAGTGGTCTGCAGGAGCTTCTTCACCCAGGAATTGGGGTTGAGGTTTGAAGCGAGAAGCAGACATACCAGCCGTTCCAGGGAAGTGGCGGAAAGGTGCAGGCGCGGATGACTCCGGCCAGGGTGAGGGGAGGATTAAGAGTACGATGAGCTCACAGAGACCGGTGCCATTTAGAGAACTCTGGAAGACAGACACAGCCCTCGCCAGTAGGAAGGCATTATGACTTCGTGGCCAAGAGCCTGGACTCTGAAGAGAAGCAGACAGTCTGGATTCATAGTTGACTGCGGAAGCCATAGGCTTGGGTTTCCTTGCCTGACAAATGCGGAGAGTAGGAATGGCTACTTCGGTGGGCTGCAGTGAGGACCTTTGGAACAAGAGTCACTGAGCAAGTCCTGGCCAAACGTGAGCTCCTGGGGTGTGGCTGAGAAGTGCTGAGGGTTGGATAGAGATCTGGGAGTTTATCTTCTGGAGGTTATGGTGGGAGACTGACATGAGGATTTTTCTGGAAGCCTCTGGAGAGTTCAGAGGGGAGAGACTTCAGTCTTCCAGTGTATCAGCTCTCAAACCAGGACAGGAACTGAGTCGTTTGGAGGCTGGACTTGTGGCTTAGAAGGCATAAGAGTGGCAGGCCCTTCTCTCCACAGTTGGCCATCAGTGTGCTAGTTTAGGAGCTGAGTCTGGTGGACCTCACTTCCTTCACTGTAGGAACCTGGCTTCCCTCCCCCAGAATCCTGTCCTCTGCCCCACAGCCACCAAGCTCACCATTTTAAAGATTTATTCTGACTCTAGGGAAAGAAGTCCTAAGACAATCACTGTAATGTAATGATAATAAATATGCATATGATGGTTTAGGGAGATTTTAGGGAGCTTTTCCTTATAGCTTTATTTTTGTCATTTTCATGAAGTATAGCAAAATATACACCATGTGACTTAAAAACTGAAATTAGCTGTCCTCCTAAAATCCCTATTTTCAGCAGTTCAAACTAGTAAATAGTCTATTTGTAGAACTTTTAAATTTTTTAAATATTTTCTTGAGATATCATTGATCTATAACATGTATCGGGTGTACAACATAATGATTTGGTATTTGTATTTATTGTGAAATGATTACCACAGGGTCTTTTCCCTCATCACACATAATTACAGGGTTTTTTCTTTATTTAAACGACTTTAAAATCTTGCTGTTGAATAACAAATTCGAAAGCACATTTCTGATGTTTGGCAGGCGTGGTCCATGGATGGAATTAAATGCTTCTTTGTGTGATCGTGTTCATGTTTCAGAATTAAAGTAGACGGTTATTTACTAATAGGCTGTGTTCCAAAAGTTCATTGGAAGGTAGTTTAAAATGCATTTCTCCCAGTCAAGTTTAGATAGATTGACTAGGTTGCCGAATAAGCTATCAGAGCCTATTTATATACACTTAAGTATAATATATGTGTATTTATTTGTGTATACCTGTATGTGTGTGCGTGTGTGAGTCTATGCCTAAAGCAGAGTACCAGAGTACCCTTCAGTAAATTAAATCTGGAACATCAGAGTAGGGGGTATTAAATCTAAAAGACGACGTGCAAAGCACATAGATCTGTGCCCAACAAGTTGGTGGGTGCTCAGTAATTGTTGGCCATTACTACCTTCAAGGTCACCCACTGTGGGGTCTGGTGGTGGAAGGAAAGGGCCTCCGCCTTGTGGGTGCAGGTGGAGGGTGCCCTGTGGCAGTCTCCAAGCTGAAGACAGGGAACACGCACTTCCAAAGCTAGACGTCTGGTTGCATTTTATACCGAGTCTGAAGCCTGACTGCCTGACGCCCCAGCCTGACCTTCCCCAGGAAGGAACTTTCCCTCCGGTGATGGGATGGCACTTGGCTCCATCCGTGCTGCCTGCGGCTCTCCTAGTGCATGCACAGTCCCATTACCCTGGGAAGTCACCCGGACGCCTCATCTCCCCGGGGCCCTGTTCTGGGGTGGGACCAGGAACAGCCAGCCTTCCTGAACCATCTGTCCCCAGCCTTGCCCTGGGGGCTTCCCGGAGCGGAGGCAGCTGCCGAACTGTGGTTTGGGGACACACAGGTGTGTAAGGACGGGGTCTTAGTCCTCCTGCTGACCCTCGGGCCATCGGTCCTCCACCATCCTGGTCTTCCCACTTAAAGGCCCCGGGGCTATGAGAAGTGGGAATCCCAGGACCTCAGGCATCTTAAAATATTTTTATTTTTTGGGAATTGAAATGGTTCATGAATTTTCTCTTTAGCGACCCGATCAAAATACTTGATAAGGAAAGTATTTGGGGGGGGGATAAGTGAAGAAGACCTTTTGCCATTGCACGAGGTTGCTGAGTGAGAAATTGAGTGTAATCATTTGAAAATATAATTTCCTGGGGTGGGGGGACTTAATGGAAAAAACGTGGAAAGGGAAGATACCATGAAAAAGCGACCAGCTTTAACTGACCACCTCTGTAGATTTTCCCCGCAAACCCTGCTATTTGGGGCATGACGAAAATACTGTGGAACTATATGGCTCTCAAAGGTGCCTGAAAGGAAACTAATTTTACTCTGCTGTTGTCCTGTCTGTGCTGTTCTTGTTTCTCCCCATCAGTAGAACAGCCGTTCCCACCGCACATACTGGAGCCCATAGAAGAGCTTTCAGAGGAAGAAAAAGGTAACCAAGAGCTCCAGCAGGGTTCCGACCTGCAGAGTCTGCTTAGAGGCTAAAACCAAGCCTCGACGGTCCGACCCGGTGGTTTTTGTCACACCCTGCCCAAACTAGGGAAGACATTTAGGTTCGGAGATTGTTTTCAGTCTATCTGTAGGAACCGCTCATCTATTCCCTTCACATGCTGTTGTATTTTCCTTCCCCTGCTTCCCTGCATCCTTAGCATCCGAATAAGACATTTTTGTCAGTTGCGTGCCCAATGACAACCCAAATACCTGTCGCCCAGTAGGTATTTCTCACAGCCTCGATCTGGGAAGTGAGTGGGTAAAGTGCCCGTTTCAAAATTATTTTAATCGCAAGAAAATCCTAACATTTAAGCTCTCAGTGTAGAATATTTAGGTGCAGAATAAGATCTGTGTGGTTAAATTTGGGAACTGGTTAAGGTTTGGGGAGACAACTGAAGTGATTGTTGCTGATTCATTTGACATTTCTCAAAATCACTTTTTGTCGATTAATTTTGAAGTTTATGAAAAATGTTCTACATTATTAAGGGTATATTCTAATGCCAGACTTGTAGATCCTAAAACCATTATATCTGAATCCATTTATCATCATTTTCTCCTTAGTAATGATAATGCTTGACCATTTATCTCCTCTTCAGGAGAAAGTAAATTGTTAATATCTATATGGATTCTGGTCTTACCATTTGTGTTAGAAAGACAATTAAACTTTTATTAAAATTTTTAAAATTTTAAAAAATGTTTTTTATTTTATTTTTGAGAGAGAGACAGCGTGAGCAGGGTAGGGTCAGAGAGAGAGGGAGACACAGAATCTGAAGACAGGCTCCAGGCTCTGAGCTGGCAGCATAGAGCCCAATGCAGGGCTCGAACCCACAAACCGTGAGATCATAACCTCAGCCGAAGTCGGATGCTTAACCAACTGAGCCACCCAGGTGCCCCTATTAATTTTTTTTAATCTTTATTTTTGAGAGAGAGAGAAAAAAAGACAAAACACAAGTGGGGGAGGGGCAGAGAGAAAGGGAGACACAGAATCTGAAGCAGGTTCCAGGCTCTGAGCTGTCAGCACAGAGCCCCATGCAGGTCATCAGAATGAACTTGTCATCAGGGTTGAGAGAGATGAACCCAGACCAATCAGCAAACAAATTCAGTTCACTTGACCCAGTCCTGGAGCAGACAGAGCCTGGAGCCTCTCTGGCCATGCACAGAAGCATGTCCTGGAGACTCACTTCGAAATGACCTTTGTGCAAACAGGAGGTGTGTCTGTTTTAGTGGTACCGCCATGGTCCCAGCCCGTCTGTTGGTACCTCTTCTCATGATCGCCCTAAATAGTTGTACACTTGATGGCCAACTAGCAGCCAAAGCCATCAGTGGCCATGGCTAAGCCCTCTGGATTTTGATGTTTTATCCGTTCCTAGGACAGAAATGCTTTTTTTTTCTTTTAAGTTAATTTGTTTTTGAGAGAGAGAGAAAGAGAGAGAGAGAGTGCGAGTGGGGGGAGGGCAGAGAGAGAGGGAGACACAGAATCTGAAGCAGGCTCCAGGCTCTGAGCTGTCAGCACAGAGCCCGACGCAGGGCTTGAACTCACAGAGCAGACTGTGAGATTATGACTTGAGCTGAAGTCTGACGCTTAACCACTCAACCAACTGAGTCATCCAGGCATCCCATTTAAGGTGGTTCCACAATACCGGAAAACATTGGTGGGAAAACAGCATGAATGCTGAGAATATAAAATTCAAGATGACTTCTGACTTTTATTAATATATAATCTTACAAAATTTCATAGTTTCAGTTTAGCAAGCTGCAGTACCAAGGTATACAAAAGCATTATCCTGAAGGACCTTCCCTTCTGTTTAACGTACACACTGTCGTGTGACTAGCGTTGCCCTCAGCAAAACTGATTATTAATGAACAGAAATATTCTTTACTTGCTGGAATCGCACCAAGGTTTGGAGAACATCTGAACCACAGGGCATTTTGTTGAGGCTCTTCAGTTAGTCTGAGTGCCGGGGGTCCCTGCACCCCCCATGGACTGAAGTGAGTGGGGGAAGAATGGGTGTCTGTGGGGCCCCTGCAGCCCCAGACCCACTAGGTGCTGGCATCCAGTGCCACCCTTGTTGGGTGAAAAGCCCCTGTTTGGAGAATAGACTCCAAAATGATAGCACCATTGTCATATTCACTAAGGGTCCGTACAGCCCAGTACGGGGCCTCTTACATCAAACTCTCGGCTCCTTTGACATAGGACTCAGTTCTCCAGGGTCATGTAGTCAGGCCCTGTCTCCAAACGCTCTTGAACTAGACATTTTTATTGAATTTGCTTTGCTTTTAATTAGAAAGGCTCTTTTAAACAGAATATACTTTTCCCAAGATTTTGCATTTTGGTAAATATTTTGGGAGGGATTATAATTTTCACATTTTGAAATTTCATATAAACGTCTACCGAATTTATTAAGCAAAAACCTAATTATTTAATGTAAATTGGGCTTCTTCCTAAAATGAAGAATTTGTATTAATAAATTCCAACTGAATTTAAGACAGACGAATTCTTCAGAAAGTAGCAAAATAATTTCAGGATAAGCCATTTAACTTCTAAAGAATTTATTTTTTCGACTGTGCTTCCTAGAGACACTTCTCTTGCATTATTTATCGAGTTATAATTCAGTTAAGTGGTGAAGAAAGAGTCTTTAAAGACACTGAAGTTTATTTTTAAGGGTTATTTATTTATTTTGAGAGAGAAAGAGGAGGGAGAGAGGGAGCATGAGCGAGGGAGGGGCAGAGAGAGGGGGAGAGAGAATCCCAAGCAGGCTCTGCGCTGTCAATACAGAACTAGACATGGGCCCTGAACCCATGAACTGTACGATCATGACCTGAGCCAAAACCAAGAGCCGGACGCTTAGCTGATTGAGCCACTGAAGTTTTAAAGCAAACTTAAGATAATCTTGTTTTAAAAGCTGTGCTTAAATGGCCAAACCACCCCAAAACTTTAACGTATTACAGAATGCTTGCTTGCTGTTTAAAAGTGGCATTTGGGGCGTGCAGGGGGCTCAGTCGGTTGAGCAACCAACTTCGGGCTCAGGTCATGATCTCACGGTTCATGGGTTCGGGCCCCGCATCAGGCTCTGTGTTGACAGCTTGCTCAGAGCCTGGAGCTTGCTTCAGATTCTGTGTCTCCTTCTCTCTCTGCCCCTCCCCTGTTTGTGCTCTGTCTCTCTCTGTCTCCCAATAACAAATAAATGTAAAAAAAATTAAAAGTGGTGCTTTGCCATTTTCTGCTTAGAGATTTTACGTAAATTTAAATCCAAGTTCATTAAGATACAGCGTAGTATTGGTTTCAGGAGTAGAATCTAGTGATTCATCGCATACATATAACGCCCAGTGCTCATCACATGTGCCCTCCTTCCCGTCCGTCCACCACCCATTTAGCCCGTCCCCTCACCCAACACCCTGCCAGCCACCCTCAGTTTGTTCTCTGTACTCAAGAGTCACTTAGTGTTCGCCTCCCTCTGTTTTTATCATAGTTTTCCTCCCCTTCCCCGATGGTCAATCTGTCTGTTTCTTAAATTCCACGTGTGAGTGAAATCATAGGATACTTGCTTTTCTCTGACAGACTTATTTCACTGAGCATAGCACACTCTAGTTCAGGAATCTCCGTTTAATTTTTTTAACACACTTTGTAAACCTTATTTCAGGAAGGGAGAATGAACAGAAATTGAATAACAACAAGATCCATTTAAGGAAAGCTTTGAAGAGTAACCCCTCCCTCAATAAGGAAATAAGAAACGTGTTGGAGCAGAGTTTGCTGGAAAAACTGGAAACCTTGGGGATTAATGCGGTAACCTCATTCATTCCAGGAACATGTGTTGGTTGTGCGTTATCTGGCTTTCTCAATGGGAAAGGATCAGAGAAGAGAAGGAGGCATGTCTGTCCTGTCCTTGGGGACTCATTCTGTCCTGATGGTCCATCAGGCATTGTTGGTTAGTCACACACACACATACACACACACACACACACACACTCTGGGCATTCGGTCCTGGCACTCACAGCCTAGCACCACTAACCAGTCATGTAGAGTCATAAAACACCCTGTCCTACTGCACCGGGAACACCTTCCGAGGCCATGTTAGGGTATGTTAGGGTATCTGCTTGCCCCGCACGCAGCCATAAGGACAAAAGGTTGGCGTAGTTTATGCTGACAGATGTTCATGCAACACACCAGGATAATTAGGTTAATGTTTCATTTCTTCAGGATATCCGTGGTATCCCAAGTGATCACTTCAGCAGAGTGCTAAGAACCGTGGAATCAGCAAGACATGAACGAGAAAGACAAATACCCAACATGCAGCAAATTCGAGAATTCCTTGAACACGAGATCAGCTGTAAAATTGAGGAGAGAGCCTTGCTGCCCTCAGGTGAGCCTGGTACTGACCGCCATTGCATTTCTGCACGTACGAGCCACATCCAATTGCCCTGCATAATTTTAAATGGCTCACAAACTCTGGAACTTGATTGGCAAGTCTAATGCCGTTTGAACCCTTATATGTTGGGTCTTGGATTTTATTTTTATATTAAAAATTGCCTGTGGTGCAGACTCTAGACCCAGGAGACAAGCTTGCTGGTTTCAACTGCCAGTGTAGACAGCATTGTGGTATTTTCTTCTGCTTTTCACTTACTGATCATCAAAGCAACGGAGACTCATGAATGATTCTACTCTTCCAGATAAGTATGGTGCTTCTCAAGTAGATGCCCTTTCAACTGGAGAAATACCCAAGGCAGTACCACCTCCTCCCAGAAGCAGACAATTGATTAGACAAAGACCTGTTTTCAGTGATAGGACATCTATTTCAAAGTGAGTATTTTTAACCCTGAAGTTTTTGTGTTCGTGTTTGTCCTAGCCAGCTTGGGCTGCCATAACAAAATACCATAGATGGGGGCTTTAAACAACAGAAATCCATTTTCTCGCACTTGCGGAGAGTAGAAGTCCGAAACCAGTGTGCGGTGTGGTCGGGCTCCAGGGCAGCTCGCTGCCAGGCTTGCGGACAGCCGCCATCTTCCCTACTGTGTCCTCACGTGGCCGGCAGAGAGAGGAGTGGTCCCTCTTCCTCTGTTTAAAAAGGACACCAATCGCTTTATGGGAGCCCCCACCCCCGCGACCTCAAATAAATCTAATTACCTCCCAAAGGTCCCATCTTCAGAGAGCTTCACTGGGAATGACTCAGGAACACTGGGAGTTAGGGCTTCAATATGCAGATTTCAGGGGGCCACACACACTCAACCCACAACAGAGGGGCTGTTTGACCCGGCGAGGGTCACACGTACAGTCCCCACCAGCCTGGCATGGGCACCGGCCCTCGCATTGCTGCTCATCCTCTTTAACATACGTTCAAAGCAAACCTCACCAGCTCCATAGAAATTTACATTAAGTTACATTATTCACTCATGCTGTTTAGAAGTCGTTTTCTGTTGTTTTTTAGAATTAAGAAAAATATCACAGAAGAGCCTTTTCCCAGAAAGTCGTCAGTGATTACGTGAGTACTTGGGAGTAGGGGGCGGTCATTTAAGAAAATTCTTTTCACCGAGCATTTGTTTTATTGTAAATGAGTGTGTGCCCTGTGATTGAAGTCCTAAGGGTTAAACCTCATAACGGATTTGTTCCTCCTTCGCGACACGTCTGTTTATCAGATTTTATGGAAGTCCGTAGCACTGACCACATCTTGACCTCCACTAAGAAGTGGGACGACCCTGAGTCATTTCCATTATTTCCCTCAGTGTCCAGTAGTTTTCACTAAGCACAAAGACTTAAATGGATGATGTCGACTTTGAATGGCTGGATTCTTGGGAGCGCAGTCAGCCGATATTTTAGTGTTCTCGCTCCTTGTGGAAATCAGTAATGGCCCTAGACCTCCCTGTCCTAGGCCCGCTTGGGATAGTGAGCCTCCTAGCTGAGCTAAGTAAACCGTGTGCCACTGACTCGGTCGCTCACCTGTCTAACCCTGTTTTCTCATCTGTTCAGTGGGGTGATGCTGCCTCTCTCCCAGGAACGTCCCACTACAATTTAATATATGAAGAGGGCTTGCCTCAGTGCTTGGCCATTAATGAGGGCTTAATAAATTATAGGTATATTTTTCAGGTTTACTTAATGGTTTTTAGTTTTGTTTTACTTATAACTTATATGTAAGTAAATATAATTTAAATATAAATTTGAGTGTTTATAAGTACACCTAATTTTATCATAACTGAAATTCGTCATTGACTTTTTCTGGAGATATTAATATTGTAAATATCTCTTCTTGAGGCATTGTGTGTATATAGTAGAGACAATAGGAACTGTATATAAACTATATGTATATGAACTATATATACATAACTATATAAATATATATATAATTTATTTATATTAGAAACAGTATAAATACAGTAGAGGCAATAAAAATGATTTACCCTTAAAAAGCACTTTTTATGTACATAATCTCATAGGAAGAGCCTTATTTCATGGGATGTAGTATAACAACATTGTCTGGAATTTAAACACTCAAAGAATATTCTTTTTTTTTGAGAGAGAGAAAGAGTAGGGGAGGGGCAGAGGGAGAGAGGGAATCCTTTTTTTTTTTTTAACGTTTATTTATTTATTTATTTATTTATTTTGAGAGAGAGAGCGAGCGTGGGGGAGGGGCAGAAAGAGGGAGAGAGAGAATCCTTAGCAAACTCAGTGCAGTCAGCACAGAGCCCAACCTGGGGCTCAATCTCATGAACCTGTGAGATCATGACCTGAGCTGAAATCAAGAGTCAGACACTTAACTGACTGAGCCAGCCAGGTGCCCCCTAAGCACTCAAAGAATTTTCTTAAATGAACAAACACTACTCTGAATTTCTCACTTGAAAATGGGATGCTATATTAAAAGGCACATCGTTGTAAACCCGGAAATGTGAAAATGATGCGATGTTTGGGTTTTCATTTGTTTAGGACCCCGCCCTTCAGTTCAGAGGAAGAGTTGGACGGGGAGGACCTCATCCAGGCATGCGCGTCCCCAGATTTACTTCTCGTGCAGTCATCCAAAAGCAACAAGAGTAGCTTTGTCAAGAACACGGTCAAAAGTGACACTGACTGGACCGAGGGTAGTGAAATCGAGGACTCCGATGTTTCTCCCAAGCCCACAGGTGAGCTGTTGTCATTGAAAATCCTTTAGGAAATTTTGTTTCACACAGTGGCTCCCTAACTAGGGGCACGGAGCACTGGGAGTCTGAGCTGGGAAAGTGCTCGAGGAAAGGATGGGGCGAATCCAAAAGCTACTGTTGCCTGTGGAAGATGGACGGCGCATCGCGGCTAAGTGACGTGCGAGTGGAAGGCGCGGAAGGAGTGGGGGATGTCTGAGCGTGTCAGTTTCCGAGGGCTTTTGGAACAAAGTACCACACGCCTTGTGGCTTAAGACAGAAATTGATGGGGGCGCCTGGGTGGCTCAGTCAGTTAAGCATCCAACTTTCTCTCAAGTCATGATCCCCCAGTTTGTGGGTTTGAGCCCCGTGTCGGGCTCTGTGCTGACAGCTCAGAGCCTGGAGCCTGTCTTCAGATTCTGCATCTCCCTCTCTCTCTGTCCCTCCCCAGCTCAATGTTCTGTCTCTCTGTCTCAAAAATAAATAAACATTAAAAAAAAAAAAAAAAGACAGAAATTGATGGTCTTTGTTCCAGAAGCTGGAAGGCCAAAATCAAGGGTGGCAAGGTTGGTTCTTTGTGAGAGCCACGAGGGAAAGATCTGGTGTGAGCCCCTGCCCTTGGCTTGCAGATGGCTGTCCAGTCCCTGTGTCCCATCACATCACCTTCCCCCCAACCCCCCACCCCCCCGTTGGTCTATCTTTGTGTCTGAATTTCCCTTTTTTATAAGGACACCAGTCATACTGGATTACCTCCCCCGCCAAAGACCTCACTTTAATTTGATTACCCCTTTAAAGGCCTTATCTAGAAATCAGATCACATGCTGAAATATTGGAGATGAGGACATCAGCATATGCGTTTGGAGGGATGCAACTCAACCCATACACTGGGTGCCCGGAAGAGTGGCTCTTCTTGTAGACGGGGCTGCCTTTGGAGGCGGGGCCGCTCTGGAGGAACAGAAGAGCCACGTGTGGGACTGCTGATAATCTGAAGAGAAGTGGGGCATAAGGGTCATTTCTTAAAAAAGAAATTCTGTTTAATTCAGCTTCAACATTATACATTTTAAACGCATCAGATATAATTAATTTATCGTATTGTTTACAATTTATATATGTTCATATAATTATGTAAAATATAATTAATTTCAAAATAATTAATGTTTCTGAAAATACCCACATGAATATTCCACTTACACAGACCACCTCACTGAAATGAACATTTCTGATCACAACTTGAATGAGACTATCCTTCTTTGATTTACAGTGAACATTTCATTGCTTCTAGTCTCGGGGACTATGATCTTTTTAAAAGCAATTATTGGGACACCTGGGTGTCTCAGTCGGTTAAGCGTCTGACTTCAGCTCAGGTCACGATCTCATGGTTTGTGGGTTCGAACCCCGCGTCAGGCTCTGTACTGACAGCTTGCTCAGAGCCTAGAGCCTGCTTCAGATTCTGTGCCTCCCTCTCTCTGACCCTTCCCTGCTCACGCTGTCTCTCTCTCTCTCTCTCAAAAATAAATAAAACATTAAAAAAAGGAATTATTATAAGAGCATTAATGTAACTTTTTTCAGCCCCCAAAATATATCAGTTGATTTTAATTTAAGAAATATGATTATTTGCAAAGCTTAGATTCTTTCAAAGTCACCTATAAAGTTATTTTGGAACCAAACATAGATAATGATTTTTTTTTTAACTGTATCTATTTTCTGTTGGTCACATAGGAACCTCCATTAAAATGCTAACCGAAAAAGTTGAAAAGACCGTTTCAAATCACAGAAATGTGAATAAGCCATTTGGTGGCACTGACATTGCTGAAGCATTCGTCCAGAAAGAACTGAAAGAAGAACTAAAGGTGAAATCACTTTTGCTTGCTAGACGTGCACGGAGAAATTCACCCTCTAATGAATACACTTTAATAATTGCTTCTTTTTGTAGTGAACTATTAATTAAGCCAATCTAGTTATTTAGCATAGCTAGAGGTTGAGACTTTTACCTTACCTTGTTGGCCATATTGCATTTCTTTCCATTCCATAGAGAGTCAAAGATACTGGAATGCTAACTGGTAATAAGGTACCACATGCGTATCAAATCTTACAGGTTTTCAGAGGGCTGTCACATCCCTGGCTTGACACGTGCAGGGGTTAGGTGGTTTGTGCCCAGAAACATGGGACGGACTAGAACCTGCGGCCGCAGATCGAGTCCACAGCAGGACCTGACAGTAAGACAGGGACTTGTTGAGGTCTGGCCCCTCCTGGGAGCTGGCGTTGGTGGAGACACGCATCCGAGAGACGAGGGCGGAGGCCGAGCTCTCCTCCTGGAATGGAGGAGAGAGGCCCTGACACGCACGGAGCTGTCCCAACCCCAGGACACCGCAAGTGTGTCTGTGGATGCAGAGCCCTGCTCTGTTTCCGGGCGCTGCTCGTCTGGGTGCCTGGGTCCTCCAGTGGGTCTTCCAAGTCACTGCTTGCTTAGGTCTAAATCTCTCCAGCCCACCTCTGGATCCAGAGCGTTTTGTCAAACTACTTCTATGAGTGTTGAGTTGTTCAAGCCAAAAGTGACAAAAAGTGCAAGCGAATGTGTCTTCGTAGAAATGTGTGCTCCTTCAGTTGGGGCCTTTTCTGCGGGGCCCTTGTGTGATGTCTCGAGCAGTCCAATGTCACAATATCACAGAGGTAAAGGCCCCAGACCCTGCCTAGTTCCTACCTGGGGAGCACCCTTACTTTACAACAACAGCACAGGGTTTCTGGGATTTTTCAAAACTCATGGTTGGTAGAGTAGGTAAGAAACATACATTTCCATGGCAAAAACAAAAACCAAAATCCGAAAAACAGTAAAAGAGGTGATTCTGTCTGCTTTCAAAACACAGCTTTCCAAGTTCGTTTCATTGCCTTCCAGAAACGGCCAGATGGGCGATCCTCCGAGATTCCCCAAATCCCCATCGTTCCGTGTCAGCGGCTTAGGCCAGCCAACAGAGCCACGCTAACCGGGGCGCTAACATGTGCCGCATCTTTAAGAAACGTTCATGCCTCTCCATTTCTTTTAGTGCACAGATGTGGATGATGATGACTGGGACATATCATCCTTAGAGGAAGAAAAATCTTTGGGGCATAAAACTGGGAAAGAACAGAAGGAACTTCTACCTTTGAAGAATGAGCCAAAATGTCCTCAAGTGCCAAACGCCTGGGCTGCACCTAATTTCAAGGGGCCAAAGGGAGAAGGTTTGCTGCTTTTGCGTCTTGCAGGAGCTCGGTCCATTTTCCAACTGGTTGCGTTTCCTCCTTATAAATATCTAATTAAGCTTTGTTAATATATCATATAATTATCTTGATGCTTTATGTTATTTTTTAAATTTTTTATTTAAAAAAATTTTGACATTTATTTATTTTTGAGAGAGAGAGACACACAGAACATGAGCAGGTGACGTTGAGAGAGAGAGGGAGACACAGAATCAGAAGCAGGCTCCAGGCTCTGAGCTGTCAGCACAGAGCCTGACGCAGGGCTTGAACCCACAGACTGTGAGATTGTGACCTGAGCCAAAGTTGGACGCCCCAGATGCTTTATGTTATTTTAAAAAGGACTAAGTGTGCACACCTTCTGATCTGTATATATTTATTTAATTTGGGCCTAATCTTTGGATTTCAATTTTATTACTTTAATATTAGTTCTGAGAACGCCCATACGAATATTCATGCTTCATGCAGAGGCCTCTCAGAAATTAGAATCTCTGATCACACACCTGAGTGGGTCTGTTCTTCCAGCAATCTTCCTGTATTACTCTGTTCCCATGTCAAATGTTTCTCTTTACTTTTTTTGAAGAAAGATTTCTCTTGCAACATCGTAGCCAGTGGGATGAATAACAAGTGAAACCCTGAGTTGACATTGTTCTTGGATGAGACCTAGCGTCTGGCCAAGCCCAGGAACTTAAGTCTCAATATATGTTTAATTTTTAGAATTATAAAATGTAGTCTATATTATTTTAGCCAAAGAAATTCTTGCCCGTGGTGAAAGCCGCAGGGCACTGAAGGGCTTCTCTGTGCCCCCCTCACCTCCTGCGGCACCTGCCATCGGGTTTGTGTGGTACCTCAAGGACCCCACATCTGAGTCGGGGGTTACGCTAGTGTCCAGGCTCATCAACTGGAGACATTAAGTGCTGATGTCTGGCTAAGACAGCTGGGGGTTGGCTCGTTTTCTCCCTTTCACCGCACCTCTCATGACCCCTCCTCAGGGTCTTCAGGCCCCTGTGTGTAACTTTAATACCGGCAGACGTCTCCCCTCTGTCCTTTCCACTTTCATCAGGATCTCTTGCCACCTCACTCTGTAAGATGCTAAGATGAGCCCTTGCGAGGTCTGCCCTTCAAGTCACCTTTTCTCTCCTCCAGGGTGTCAGCCGTGCCTTTTCTTCCACAGTGTGTCTGACGCTAGGTCATCTGTGCTGTCTGAAGTTTCATTCTGACCGTCAACCTGACGCCCGCGTGTACATCACAGTGACTGTATGTACACGGGGCCACGGGGATGCTCGGAACTTCCCTGTCCCCTCCCCATGCCACGACCTCCCGCCCCTCAAAGGAAACAGGTCCACAGGACACTCAAGTGGAGATCTCTGCACGACACTATTTTAGTGGCTCAACACACTTCTTAACATCATACTAAAGCCGGTGTACCCTAGAAAATCCTTTTTTTTTTTTTTTAACCATTTAATTCCTACTTGGCTTATTATAAAATTTTTATCCTCCTTTCTTTACACCTACCCCTCGGAGTCCGTGATAATGAGAAAACATTGTCGAGCACGGTCAGAACCCAGACCTGTGCTGAGCGCAGGGCAGGAGAGACGCTGAGTGAGAACCCCCACGTGAGGGTCCGGCGAGGGCGTCCCGGAGACGCGGCCGTTCCGTGGCCTCCTCCACGGCCTGCAGGTGCCAGGGCGTGTGCATGGGTGACCGGACTCGGACACCGCAGTCGCGCAAACGTGCAGGCTCATCCGTGTGCCCGTTTGACCGCTGAGGCCTCTCCCTCGTCCTCTCTCTCCCTCCGCAGGACCTCAGGATGAGTCCAGCACGCTGAGGAGCAGCTTAGTGACCGTGACCGACTGGAGTGACTCTTCAGACGTGTGACTACAGCCCAGCGTCAGAGGGTCCAGACGCCCAAGGATTCGAGGGCTCCTGCCCGACGGTGTTTCCCACAGTAACAAGAAGTGGAGTCAAAGAACAAGGGGCTCTGTATCCGCACCTCATTAAGGACCGAACAACAAAAACGGCCAACAGTATTTTGAAGCATTCAAAGGTGTTTAAGACTGCTGCTGCTTAAACCTAATGTGTCATTGAAGTCATAAAACGTTTCTTCAGAACGGTACTCTAGTGTTTAAGTGTATTTTTTCAACTAATTTTTAAGTGATTTTTTTTTTAAACCTCTAGCCAGTTTGGGTTCGAATTAACTTTTTTTTATACCTTTCTTATATACATTGTCACACTGGGAGTGATTTATTATAAAATTCTGTTAGTAAGCTTAAAATCGAATTAGTGGAATCGGTGAAATCTTAACAGTAGAATGGTTATTTTTCATTTAGAAATAAGTTTAGAATTGTAAAAATATCGCGAGGCCCATGCTAATTACATTTTCCAGAAGCACCTGCATCCGACACAGCCGTGAGCCGTGGTAAGCATGTTGCTATTTAATAATTCTTTTAGAACTTTAACCACCATTTCTGCAGTATACGCTTTACCTTGGATATTTTACGAATAAAATGTTGCTGTTTGAAATGTCAGTTTATCAGAATATGAATAGAAAAGATTGAGTCATTACTGAATTCATATGTGTATGTAGGTTTTTTTTTCATTTTTTTCAAATGCCCAAACCACATTATAAAATACCTCAAAACTAATTAGTTCCGTTCTTAACAATTGTCAATGGTCTGAAAGTTCATATCAAGTGTTTTTTTGCATTTTTTATACTTTGTGGTACTATCTGTACTCTTGTTTCCAAAAAAGAAAAAGTAACATTTTAACTAACAGTCTGTTGGGTTTTGGATCTCTTTTTCAATTTGCCAACCTTTCAAGTAAAGCCCTCCATTACATCACTGTGGCTGTGGGTGAGTTATTCATTAGAGAACGAGTTCTGAGCTAAACTGACCTTGTTAGGGGGGGGTTAGGCTTGCCCGGTGGTGACACAGCTAAAGTCCCAACAATTTATTGTGCCTCTGCCCCGTCCTGGCCTGTCCCCAAGTCCCTTTCACTTGTCCCCCTGGTCCCGTTCACTAGCCCCCTTTCTAACACTTACCCCAGGCCATTTTCTGCAGATGTACTCACTCTGGATGTAAGTGCTTTCAATCAAATTTTCCTGTAGTAGGACAGAGATAAGCCACACACAAAAGCCATGTCCCGCCTGCAAAGGCACAGGGGCCACTGTGTTATTTCAACACTTATTTAACAGATACTTATTTAAAAGATTTATTTACCAGATACTTAACTGGTACTTATTTATCAGATACTTATTTAATAGACCTTGGGTCTGTTTTGCTTTTTTAACATGCATCATTAGTTCCTTTCATGAGAACAACTGTGAGACACAGTATCATAATCCTCATCCTGAAGATGTAAGAAAAGGAGGGGCGCCTGGGTGGCTCAGTTGGTAAGTGTCTGACTGCAGCTCAGGTCATGATCTCACGGTTTGGGAGCTGAAGCCCCGCATCGGATTCTGTGCTAACCATGCAGAGCCTGCCTGGGATTCTCTCTCTGCCCCTCTCTCTCTACCTCTTTCCCACTTGTGCGCTCTCTCTCTCTCTCGCTCTCTCTCAAAATAAATAAGTAAACTTAAAAAAAAAATGTGAGAAAAGAAGAATTATTAAGTAACCTGCCGAAGGCCATACAACGAGAAAGCAACAAGAGTGGGCTTCACCTGGGTTCTAAGCTCCAGGTCTGCCGCCTCTTCACTCCTGACGGAGAGGTGGGGAAACGTGATGGACTTCTAATTTAATCCCAAAGGACAATTAAGTTGGCACATCTGTGTTGCCAAAGTAGGTGCCCCCCAGGAGGCCCCGGGGCCTGTGCTGGCTCCAAAGTCAGGCATGCCCCAAATCTCTCTCACCTGGCTCGTGCTGACGCTCTGCCCGAGAGCCTACTTTCTGTATCAGAGACGCCCAAGCAGTTATTTAAGGTGGACATGGCAGGCGATGGGCTGTAATGTCTTGGGCCCATTAGCCCTCCCTTGAGCGCTCTCAGAGAATCACAGTAGTGACAGGTGTAAGAGACTGGACGTCAGCGCGATGCAGCTGGTAACCTGTCCATTCAACCCACGCATCTTTAAAAAAAATTTTTTTTAACGTTTATTTATTTTGAGAGAGAGCGTGAGCAGGGGAAGAGGCAGAGAGAGAGAGGGAAACACAGAATCTGAAGCAGGTTCCAGGCTCCGAGCTGTCAGCACAGAGCCCTACAAGGGCCTTGAACCCATGAGCCGTGAGATCATGACCGGAGCCAAAGCTGGATGCTCAACCGACTGAGCCACCCAGGTGCCCCTCACCCAATGCAATTTTTTGAGGACCGGGCTCAGATTGTCCCCACGCTGTTCCCAAGATACACTCCTTATACACCTGTTTAGTGTAGAAAGGAAAAGAAACAAGGGATGAGGGCAAAGACAGCAGTGTCTAAATGATTAAGGACACGTTACAAATCCTTGATCCTTCGGTGCTAAATACATGTTCTATAAATGTATAAAATATATACAAATCCTGTAAATAACCTGTTTATTTTGTATAGAAAGCCACAACAGAAAATGATTAGTATACAACTGTGTCAGAACATTTACATCCATACAATCAGCAAATTCTCCAAATTCATGTTTTAAAAACAGTGTGAATTACAGGAGGGCTTCGAAGGGATCACTTGCGTGTGAACAGTTCACTTTTATGGTAAGACAGCTCGTGGAGGTTTTCTTTTCAGACATAGGCATTTTTATCGAACTGTTTTGAAGGGTTTGGGTTTGTGGTTTTAAGATCTCCTCCTGCCCCAGGATACTTTGTCCGAGAAGACATGACCGATGTGGCCCCGTTGTATGCGTATCCCATTCTGCAAGGCAAAACACAGTGCGGTAGGTCCCGTGTTTCCAAGGAGGGCAGAAACCATCTCCCCATTTCCGTGCCAGCCAAGTTTCAGACCCTCCCTGATTACTTTCAGTTAGCATTCTCTCTTGCACCCCCAAACATTTCACTGCCATTTCTGACCGGTTAGTGGGACTCTGGGAATCCTAGCGGGGGAAACTCATGGCTTGTGCATTTTTTCTTTTTCTCTTTTAAAACTCATCTTCCTGGACCCCGGGGGACTGCAGTGACCTTCATCAGTAATTTCTGCCTCCGTGAAAATGAGGTCAAGGAGAAGAATATACCCTCTGTAGGCTCCGTCTTTCTGCCTACAGAAATAGCTTTGGAGTCTAAGAATGATGAACTGGTTGTTTAAATGAACTTTAAGGAAGTATGTATTCTATTCAATATATTTACTGTACTGAACATTATATTCACCATATATTCCTAACTTCTGCCAATTCTAGTTTTTGGAAACTTCTTGCTTGTTGTGTTTTGTTTTTCGACGTTTCTAAGTATCGTGCGAATGATCTAGAATCTACCGCACCTGTAACAACTTTAATAGGTCATTCTGATCTCTTTTTCATACCTGGGTGTTTTGTTGTTGTCAGATATTGAAAAGCAAAATATGACACCGCCAATTATGCAGAGTGAGGCTCCCGCCCATCCAATAAACAGAGCGGCTCCTAATTCATACCTGTGAGGAAGCATCACACACGCATTACAGCTTACTTCTTTGGGGAGTAAACAGTATTTACAACTAACGAGCCAACCTTTACTAAATGTTCATCAGAAATTGCCCCTGGAGTTTGTAGAAGAAGTAATAACACCTTGTATCTGCATAATGCTTTTAAACTCTACTCAAAAGTATTTTCTGGCCATCGCTTGACTGTATCTCCCCAACCTCTCAAAGGAAGAGGAAGTGATCCCTGCAGGCAAGGCAGAGCCCAGGCCTCCTGACTCAACCGGGATCTTTCCTCTGAGCTCTAAGGCTCACAGAGCTTTCCATATATTTATTCTGCTGCACAGGTTAAATTTTTTTCTTAACCTTCATTTATTTTTGAGAGAGGGAGAGAGGCAGGGCAAGCAGAGGAAGGGCAAAGAGAGAGGGAGACAGAGGATCTGAAGTGGGCTCTGTGCTGACAGCAGGGAGCCCAATGTGGGGCTCAAACCCACGACTGCGAGATCATGACCTGAGCCGAGGTCGGATGTTTCACCAACTGAGCCCCCCAGGCTCCCCAACACAGAGTTAATTATTCAGGCGGACTCCGGTTACAAAATGGAAGGTTGCCTTTGCTTTCAGCCTTATTCCATTTCATAAACATCTACTTGCAAATCTTGTACAAGGTTTTGAAGATCACCAGAATATGCCATCCCCAAAGAGGCCACTCAAGCATGAGGGTTATTTTGAGTTGAAAGCAACTGAGAAGACACGGAAGAAGCTCTCTGCCCTTCCCCATTTGCCTAAGAGCAGGACGTAAATTTGTGAAGATGTCCCCTGTGTCCTCCACGCTTCCTACCAGCAAAGACAGAAGTTAATCACCCGAGCCAGCAGCACACTCCGACCAGCTCACACATGCACCAGGACCGTCAGGACACTTCACTAACGAGCCCGGTCTCCATTAGTTCCTCCACAGATCTGCCTTCCCACAGTCTGCTGCCCGAGAAGCACAGAGGCCCTTCCCCGGGTCACCTGGGCGCTTACTATTCTTTCGTTAGGACCCCAGGGAGCCCAAGTTCTAACTGGCCCTCTGCGTTACTCATCACGGGCGCTCCCTCAGGCATGCACGACGCACATGCTGACCAACTGTTTTTCTCCCATTAAACTGTCTCTTGTCAATCTATAGGGTCTCAGCTGAGAACCTCGAAGAGTCCAGGGGGGAACAAGTTGAGTTCTTCCTCTACAGAGCCCCTGAAAAGTCTGCGGCTGGTCACAGTACTCTGCTTATGCCTGGAGCGGATGCAAAGATAAACAAGGCAGCTGCTGCCTGGGGGACGTCCCCACACAAAGGGACAAATAATGCTACGGAGCACAAGAGAGGAAATCACTCACTGTGGAGGGCCGGAGGCAATCCTTTTAGGGGAGGAACACTCACCCAGAAAAACAAGTTAGGAATGAGAGAAGCATGCCAAAATGTTAGGGGCTCTGTGTTCTCATGTTTGCCTGTCCTTTTTCTGAAGAATAGAGCGGCTTTTTTTTTTTTTAATTAAAGAAGCCATCCTCAAGATTTTTTTGGCCCACAGACATCCACTGCAAGGCAGATACTGATGGATACCATCCCCAACCTACTGGTGCTTTTCCGGATGAAATGAAGGCGAGATGGGATGGGTCTCTTTTGGTCGTGCAGAATCCATGGAGAAGAGAGAGATGAGACGGAAAAGTAGGAGGCGAGGGTGAGAAGGGACAAGGCAGCCCTGGGGGGCACCCTCCCCGGCCGGCCCCCCAAAGCAGGTGCAGGGCCAGGCTTAGGTCTCACTGCGGTCCTGACAGCTGCTGGCACGTACCCACCGCCCGCACCCTTCCTGAGTTTTGCCTCATCTGTTTCTACGTGCCGTACCACTGACTGAACTCCCAGCCAGGCACGGGCAGGCCCTCTGCAGCGGTCTGAGTCGCAGGAATGGAAATGGAAGACTGCCCTTGACCGCCAGCCTGGGGAAGCAGGAAGCAACACTAACAGGAGACCAGGAAGCTAAGGGCCACTCGCTCATCTTCAGACCCAGCCACGGAGGCCGTTTCACAGCCTGGGTTCACAATTGGGAAGAGGTGGTGCACACAGTACGTGCTGCCCGTGGTCCCTTCTGGTCTCACTGTCGTGCTGCCTTCCCTGGGAATCCCAGGTGCCAGCCTGGAGCGAGTACAAGGACGGGGAAGCACTCATCCTGCACGGAAACATGTGAGCCTGAGAGGACTCGAGGGTGAATGCACTGATGAGAAAGGGCTGGCTGGACCAAGAGTGCAAAATTCACTTTCATAAAAGATGCCTTCGTTGAACACCGTGCAATCCATCTAAAAAGGATATCCTGGATTTCCATGACCAGCTCTTCTTTTATGATGTTCGAACACGATTATGCACATAAAACCAGCAGACTGCCTGCCAGGGCATTAGACACAGGTCATCTGACGTCTCTAAAACACCTGTGAGTCCTACAGCACGCTGGAACCAGATGCCCACCGTCAGGCTTTCTCTGCGGACGGCTGAAAGTAAGCGCACCGAGCACCTCTCCTTGGAGGACATTGCTGCGGGATTCCTGTCTAATGCGACTTGCTGTCCTTCTCTACCTTGGTCCTCCCATCCGAGTTCAGGCTGTCTTCGCTCCTAATATCCCTATTGGTGTGCACATCCACGGAAGCAACAGCCTTAGGTGTTTCTTAAAAAATATTTAGCTTTCTAAAATAGGATTCCAAAAAATAAAATAAAATAAAATAGGATTCCAGTGCCGGGTACCACGGTTGATTAAAAATAAGTCTCTAATTATTAATAGTGGTCAGTTGGGGGTGACGGTGGATAGAAATCATAAACTAAGGCTTGGCACTGTGAATTCGCCCAAAGGAGCACGCAAACAGGTACACGGTGTCATCACAAATCAGAGGATAAATTACTCAGGCAAGACAAATGTTGCAACTTGTGTCTTTATACTCATTGAAGCCACCCTGAAACTTCAGCAAGAATCATGAGTCTGTCTTATATTAAAAACTGGTTCGGGGTACCTGGATGGCTCAGGCACTTAAGTGTCTGACTTCAGCTCAGGTCATGATCTTACAGTTCATGAGTTTGAGCCCTGCATCGGGCTCTGTGCTGACAGCTCAGAGCCTGAGGCCTGCTTTGGATTCTGTGTCTCCCTCTCTCTCTGCCCCTTCCCTGTTCATATTCTCTCTCTCAAAAATAAACATTTAAAAAAAATTTTTTTTAAAACCCTGGTTTACTTATTCCTGACTTCTAATATATTTTCATGTTCTTTAAGTCAGTAAATATGGTCTCTATATAGAGACGCATGGCCGACTTACTCAGCAAGGACTCACAGGCGCACCTATCACTGTGCGTGATCTGGCAAAAACTGGCTGGTCTTACTGAAAGACAGGATTGAGAGCGATCAATGTAATATCCTCTCAAATCTGTTCCAGAACATGCTTCCGTTGACACTGACTGGGAAGCTTAGTCTCTGCCTGGGAAATCTTTCTCCACTTTTTTGGTAGTGCTAAGAAGCTGACTTCAACACCTCCGAGGATTACCGAATTTCAGATGCTCCAGTGCACGCTTTCTTTCATGAACAATATCCTCCAGCCCCACACCAGCTTCCCCACTCAAAGCGTGCCCTCTTTATTGGGCCGTAATGATCGCCAACATTTCTTCAGTATTCTGGAAAGCTGTAAATCTGCTTAGCACCAGACAGGTCCATGATTGTCAGGGTGAGGACAGAACTCCATTTTACGGATCAAAATATTGATTTTAGAGTATCTCAAATAATCCGCTCAGTTGACAGGACTAATCAAAAGCTGCCTATATGACTTTAATTCATTTATGTAATTGGATGTAAATTTAGTAAGTAGGGGAAAACTTTACTTATATATAGATTAAACACTTAAAATTTCCCCCCATAAAGATCTAAGGCATTAAAATTTCCTCTGAACTGGGACGCCTGGCTGACTCAGTTGGTTTAGTGTCCAACTTTGGCTTAGGTCATGATCTCATGATTTGTGGGTTCAAACCCTGCATTAGGCTCTGGTGCTGACAGCCTGAGGCTGGAGGCTGCTTCAGATTCTGGATCTCCCACTTGGGCTTTCTCTCTCTCTTTCAAAAATAGACATAAATAAATAAACAAACAAACAAACCGCCCTCTGAGCTATTGGGTGAAATTATTCTCACCCGCCTGGCTGTGCCTGGGGTCCTAGAGAGCTAGTACCACACTTGGACGCCTTCATTCTGATCATCTCAGACTTCAACTCCTATTTCAGCCCTGTAACTTTCACGGTAATCCGAGGGAATGGACTGAAGAAGCCCTTTTACTCGCGCTTTCTATTTGTTTGTCTTTCTTGCATCCGAACCCCTGTTATAACTTGTGTGCCATCTACGGGTAGCTCGGGTAGCCTACCCGGGCCATCGCCACAGAAGCCATGTCCCAGCAGGCACCGTACTCATCATGTGTTCTGACGTGTACGAGAGACAGACAGCTCTGGTCTCCAGGATCTCCGAGTCCAGGGAGGATGGTCAGAGATGAAGCAAGTAACAAGAGCAAAATGTAATGAAATTTAACAACGGCGTCGGAAGAGCGTGTTTTTGCCAAGCAAACATTACCTGTTCGCCCAGATCCACACCAACGCCATTCAAGTGAGTGTCTACAACAGTAACTAGCGTTACTGTCAGCTCGCTGTACTAGCATTTTTGTGGGTGTGCGCGAAGAGTGGTTTTTGTTTTTGTTTGTGTAATCACGTTCAATCCTCGTTACAATCCTGAGAGAAAGGTATGGCTTCCTCATTTCACAAATGAGGGACCTGAAGCTCCAGGAAATTAAATTAAACTACTTGCCGCAGACCTCAGCTAAGGAAACACTCACACCAGGATCTGAAACCCACAAAGTTTGAATCCGAACCTCAAGCTCTTAACCATCACTTCTTCCTTTTACATAGGACGCCTTAGCTAAGGAAAAGCTTTACTACCAATGCAATATATTTTTAGTTGTCATTTCTGAGAGATGGGCGTTTTCTCTCTCTGCGGCTCACTGCCTTCTCGGTGGCTCATGAGCTCCAGGGTATGGAATTTTTTCTGAATTCCCCTCAGGCTGTCTTTTCACCCAGGACGAAAAGAGGTGAGTGTAATAATTAAAATCAGGGCATGTTGGACTGGAAAAAACACAAAATGCAGCACCTCCGAAAACAAAACAAAAAGTATTTCGTGAATGAAAAGAAAAATCTCCTTGTAAGCCCCCCAGAGGAGCGAAATGACCTTGCTGAAAGTCACAGAGCCAGGAGCCAGCTCTCTGACAGCTGGATAATATTTTTTCAAACACATTGTCTTACTCATTTTAACATGAGTGGTAGCAGCCATAATAAATATTCCAGTTACCTGAAAACTAACAACCGATCAATAGATCAATCTATCGATCTATCTCTATCAAGTTTAAGGTTTAGAAAGCATACCATGTATTATCAATATAAACATTTTAAAACTGAAGTCCACTGCCATACTTCTAAAGATTACGACCTAAAGTAAATGTTCTTCAGCTCATAGGCTTATGTACTCCAAGGTCTAGATAACTGCATGAATGGGTTTTATATTAAATAAGTATTCTGCAGGTATTATCTACACACACACACACACACACACACACACACTGCCCCACACTCTTCTGGGGGCCCAGTTACCAGCATGGGCCGCGGAGTGCCCGCCCAGCCTGTGCACCTCCCTCCCGGCTCACGGTCCAGCTTTCCTTACACCATCCCATCAGCTAATGGTTCCCTCCCACTGCCCACAAGATGCCACAGGATTTCTCACCCGAAGCTTCCCAGGAGACTTCCAAAGTGGTAGCAGGTGTCTCCCAAATGACGGCTAACATAGGACTTAAATAATAAGCATCCACGTCTACGTGGAAACTTCGTGGAGAATTATCACATTTAGGAAACCTAAAATAAAGACTGATCTTTTTGGTGTCAGTTCTAAATTGCTTTCCTGGAGCTAGATTAAAACAGGCATACGTGTATTACCTTTCTGTGTGGGATGATTTATCAACAAGATAGTTCAGAATTCTACAAACGGTATATATGAATAACACGCTGATGGTGGTGAGTGCTCCATCTACGTTACTTTCTTCAATCCTCTTCACACTGCGAAGTCTCTTATCCAGAGAGACACCTGCACCTCCCCTCAGATCCCAGAGGAGCACGGGCAGGGCCGGGAGCCGAGCCGGGGGGTCATCCCAAGACCTGCATCTTGGCCCATCTGCCACCCCCCCTCCAACCGTCGGCACAGGGAGTATCTTTACAGAAGCCCTAATTCCTGCCAAGTATTCACACAAATTTAAAATAACATCCACAGTGCAACAATATAACATCAGCCGAGGTAAATGACAATTTAAAAGAAATATCTCCTGTCCCCAAAATCACATAAGCCAATCCCAAAACAAATCTGTTGTTTAGCTCCATCTCCAGTCACACGGACGGTTGGGGGGAAGGAGTTACTGGGCCCTCTTTGGTTTTGAATGACAGATGATGCACGGAGTCCTAACACTCAAAGCGGGCGTGATAACGTGCTCACACCCACACCCTGAAGTCTGAACCAGCAGCTGCACATCAAGACCGGAAATTCCTGAACTGGTTGGGACCCCTGAGGGCACAGCCAGAGCTAGCACAGCTCGAGAATCAGTGCGTGTGCAGCTGAGTGTGCACATCTGCCCGTGTTAAGAGAAAAGCACACGGATGAATTTGCAGCAAAATAAAGCTTGAATCATTTAAAAGTGGATCTCACATTTTATTTAGAACCACCCCCGGCTACCTGAAAGCGGTTTAGAATCAAGCCAGGGAGAGAGGTCTGCAGGATGGCTCTTGGGAAGGGTGTCAAGAATGTCTATTGACAGTTTTGGTGGTCGCCCGTCTCTGACTCGATCCTTGAAACCTGCCTTGTGCTTCAGAGCCAAGCGTCTGACACCAGTCATCACCCCACCAGGTCTCCAGCATTTCAGTACCCATGCCTCTGGGGCTCGCCTTCCTCTACTCCCCACGGCAACGAACGTACTCCTCGTCAGGGTCAGCATCCTTAAAAATAACCGTTCACTCAGCTTACCGACTGCCTGCTCTGTGTGACGCGTGCTGCTGAGTATTTACTGACCATCTCCGTGTCACAGTGGACGGACGCAGGACACAGAAAAGATACAGAACTTCTTCGAGGTTCCGGGTGAATGAGCGGCAGAGCCGTGCTTTACTCCCAGGCGGCCGGGAGGGGATGGACGCAGGTACTCACCCCTCAGCCCTGTGTGTACGCTGCCTGCCGCCCGCACCCCCTTAGCCAGTATGTCCACACACACGCTCAGTCTTTCCACTCCAGGAGACATGCAGACAGACAGACAGTCTGACCACTGCTGACCGACTATCCTTGCTGTAAATACCATAGAGCCCATAGAGCAGGGACCAGACACAAGAGATTCCAGAATCAGCAAGATGTGGCCTCTGCCTGGAGGTGCTCCTGGCCTGGTTTGGGAGAGGGACCAGGAAGGAAATGCTAACTTCAAGGCAGCACCGTGAGATGGCACCTCCCCCAAGTTCAAGTCCTACAGGTCAGGCAGGTGTTCACCAGCTTGCGGCAAGGCAAGGGAAAGGGGGCTTAGGGGTCAGAGCGGAGTCACCAGGAAGCAGGGCAAACTGGCGGGCACTGGGACTCCATGTACTGACCAGTAAAAACAAAACACGTTGCCCAACACCTCATTTCCAAGCATATTTTTAAGTCGCGCTAGCGTAACCAAAGCATCCGAGCAATGATGGTGATCTGAAATGAACAGTGAAAGCACAGAATGACGCTTCTTAATAACAGCTGAATTGTTGTGTTCTTAATACATGGCACCTCCAAGGACCCCCTTATCCAAGAATCTGTGCGCTGTTTACCAATATTAATTCATTCTCCAAATAATCTCATGAGTGGAGTAAGCTTAAACAAACAAACATCCATAATTCATTACATTATAATAAGGACAGAAGAGAGAAGCCAAATACGCTGGCAAGGTCACATAGTGAGATCGATATTCCTTTGAACTTCACCCAAGAATATGTGTAATCTAGAAAGGTACTTCTTGAATTATCTACTGTTCATTTAACTGGACAGATTGCAAAAATGAGAGAATTTATCAGAGAGCAGACAGCTGTTTATTTCTAACTACTAAATAGCCATAGTGGTGAGCAGGTTTTCCCAAGTAAAGCTTAAATCCTAAAGTAGAAACTAAATATATGCCAGGAATGAGGGCTAGAGATAAATAATCCATGGTCTTAAACACTCTGAAAATAGAAAAGCCTCAAGGATAAGACCCAAATGTGAGAATATCTGAGCCAAAATCCTAATGATAAAATTTCATATACTAGAAGAGAATAAATCTAAGATTACGACATTCCGTTTCCTCAATTAGGGCATTTGGTTCAATGCTCCAACCGTGCATGGGTTTGAAAAGAGTTTCTTTGTGTCAATAAATTCTTACTTGGAACGGTTTATTTAAGAAAACAAATCAAGACCTTTAGGAAGTTAAGTCATTTGGACAACAAAGCCGTGGTGAGAATAAAAACTGAATTAAATCTCAACCCCCTGGAGGGCAGATCACAGCGTAAGGGGTGCCTGTTACCATAAACTTGCAGAAAGGTAGACTTTTTTGGATTTAGTAGGTTTTATTTTAATAAAAAGGAGGAAGTTGGTTTGAAACAGCCCAAAGGGGAGAGCTGGGAAATCTTTTTGAAGGCTTTGCAGGAGCCCATCCTGAAATCATGAAACATAATTACAACTTGAATGAACGCAAGAGAAACAAACCAAAAGCGAAAAAGGGGGGGGGGACAGAATGGCAGAACACAACTACAGTCAGATGTACCTCTTTACAGAACTGCAATTGTGAGGCGCCTGGGTGGCTCAGTCAGTTAGGCGTCTGTCTGACTTTGGCTCAGATCATGATCTCACAGTTCGTGAGTTTAAGCCCCAAGTCGGGCCCTGTGCTGACAGCTCAGACCCTGGCGCCTGCTTCAGATTCTGTCTGTCTCTCAAATACATAAACATTAAAAAAAAAAAAAAGAATTGCAATTGTGTCCAGTGACTATAGCCTGGAAGAAAGAGCTTCCCAGCTATGTGGAGGGGGAGGAAGGGTGTCAGAACCACAGAGCCGGGAGCACAGAGCAGGATACTGTTTTCAGGGCTACAGCCTCTGAGCTTTCCTCCAGCTGCACTAAAACCACTCATCTTTTCTCACCAATAAAGCACCTACTGAGCTCCTTGCACATAGTACGAGCATAGTAGGAATGCTGTTGATGAGCTTAGTCAAGTATTCCAAACTTAGGCAACCAAGGTGGGCCTTACATAGGAATGTCCTGGAAATCCACAGAAAAGATTCAATTAATATAGCACAGGATTTTTTTATTCGGGGGGAGGGGGCAAGTGAGTAAAGGGCAGAGACAGAATCCCACAAGGCAGAGAGAGAAAGAGAGAGAGAGAGAGAGAGAGAGAGAGAGAGAGAGAGAGAGAGAGAGAAGCAGGGTTCAGCCAAAGCAGGGCTCGAGCTCCCCCGATGTGGGACTCAGACTCCTAAACTGTGAGATCATGACCTAAGCTAAAGTCAGATGCTTCATGACGGAGCCACCCAGGCACCCTTATATAGCACAGAATCTTAGGAAAAACAAAAACAAATATCATCAAAACTAGGTTCTGAGCCCAGACTGTTCTCCAGTGCATTTTAGGGCTCAGGTGTGGGAGAGCTAGGATTTGCTCATCAGAAATTTAAATTTTTTTAAATGTTTATTTATTTTTGAGAGAGAGAGAAAGAGAGAGACAAGTGTGAGCAGGGGAGAGACAGAGAGAGGGAGGGAGACACAGAATCTGAAGCAGGCTCTGGGCTCTGAACTGTCAGCACGGAGCCCGATGCGGGGCTTGAATCCACCAGCCATGAGATCAGGACCTGAGCCGAAGTCAGAAACTTAACCGACTGAGTCACCCAGGCGCCCCGTCTCACCAGAAATGTAAAGTGGAGCACGCGGCAGGGAGAGGTGTCACTTGGTGGCAGCTAGTCGTAGGAGGAGTGTGTGATTCGGAGGGGAGGAGAGAGGGCCCCTCCCTCCTCAGTGGGCCGACCCAACAGCCCAACAGGAAGCTTTTCCGCTAATCCTGAAAGGACCAGCTCTGCAGATAATCTCCCTTACCAGCCACGCTGGGCTGATAACACAGCAAGGAAAGAGACGGTTTCTAATCTCAAGGAATTTACTTTACTTTCATGCAGGTGAATGAAGACACCAAAGGAAGTGAGAACCTTCCTTCCTGCTGTAGTACCTTCCAGATCCCAGCAAGCCCCCCCCCCCCCCCCCCCCCCCCCCCCCCCCCCCCCCCCCCCCCCCCCCCCCCCCCCCCCCCCCCCCCCCCCCCCCCCCCCCCCCCCCCGCCCCAGGGCTGCTCTGCCTTCAACCCTGATTCCCCAAAGCATTCCTCAGTTCAGGCACAAATGAAGTCAAAGACCAATGGCTGATTCTAGCAGACACCAGCTGAGGCAACACTAGCCCCGAGAATATGCCAAATCAAAGTCTCACTTTCTAGTGCCTGGGTGGCTCAGTAGGTTAAGTGTCCGACTTCAGCTGAGGTTATGATCTTGTGATTTTTGAGTTCAAGCCCTGCCTGGAGCCTGCTTCAGATTCTGTGTCTCCTCTCTCTCTCTCTCTCTCTCTCTCTCTCTCTCTCTCTCTCTGCCCCTCCTCCCTCACAGTCTGTCTCTTTTTGTCTCTCAAAAATAAACATTAAAAAAAAAAAATCAAAATCTCACTTTAAAAATTCTGAGACCTATGAAATTAGTTTATTATTAATTCTTCTAAATTGTATTTCTCTGTCCTCTACTCGAAATGTTGATACAAGGATGGGGCACCCGGGCGGCTCAGTGAGTTAAGCAGCTGGTTCTTGATTTGGGCTCAGGTCGTGATCTCACAGTCGTGAGGTCGAGCGTCACACCGGGCTCTGCTGATGACACAGAGCCTGTCGTGGGGCTTGACCTCCAAAATATGAGATAACGACCTGAGCCAAAGTCAAGAGTGGGACACTTAACCAACTGGACCCCCAGGTGTTATATTTTTAAGTCACTTCAAGAAAGAGCTAATGAAAATATCTATAAGGATAAGCTATGCCTTAAATATCCATACAGTTAGAAATCAATCTGAACAGCTAATACCATACAGTAATCGGGTTCCTCTTTTCTAATCGGTTCTTTTTTCTCGCTCTCATTTTTTTTTCTAATTGGTTCGAAGCATCCATGTACACACTCTCTTAATTCCCACATTCATTCTAGGAGAAAGTTCTATTCTTAGCCTGATTTCAGGATGAGAATATGGACAAACAGAGCAGGCAGAGGTGGAGAAGAGAGAGCCGTCAGGACATGAGGGGGGATGAGGAAAACCCCTCCAAGTTCATATTTACTGGACTGAGTTTAATCAAAATCTGAAAGAAAATCCGAAATTCCAGTGGCACCAGACTGAGTTAGGGGACTGAGCGTGCAGCAAAGACAGAAGGAAAGTCACACAAAGGACAGGCTCCAGTTACGGGGCACTCATGAGTTAGCCTGGCTTGACCTTTTGAGGGATGACGAAAATGATTTTTAAGATTCTGACAAAGACATCCTTAATAATTGTCAGGAAAATAAAGACAGCAGTATGGAAAAGATAGCCCAGAAGAGGACGCAATGTCTTTAATAAAATAAACCATGAGAAATACAGTTTGGATACCAAAGCCTGGAATAAAAATGTATCATTTAATGAAAATTATTAGTTCCTTTAAATACCGTTAACATGTTTCTTTTTATTTTCTTTAATCTTTATTTATTTTTGAGAGAGAAAGAGAGAGAGCAGGGGAGGGGTAGAGAGAGAGGGAGACACAGAATCCGAAGCAGGCTCCAGGCTCTGAGCTGTCAGCACCGAGCCCAACGCGGGGCTTAAACTCACAGACAGTGAGATCATTGACCTGAGCTGAAGTTGGAGACTTAAAAATTTTTAAATCAGAACACATTTTCCCAACATAAGCAGGGGAGTAAAAATTACACTGGCATCTCAAACAGCCAGTTTTTCCCCCATTTCATGAAAGTTAAAATAGTTTTTAAAAACATACAAAAGAAGTTCCCAGGATGAAAAATATATATAGCATACTGTCACAAACATCATGAAATAGAGTATTATAAAATCATCGGTCCTCCAGCAAGGATGCCTGGTCTCACTCATGGTCCAATCAGTCAGTACCCAGTTTGGTTTAGGTTCCCTTGCACACATTAATTGACCTCTTTCCTCATTTAAAAAAAAAAAAAAAAAAAAAGAATGTACCAAGACCACCTACTTGATCAGGCTGTTGCAAGAATAAAATAAAATGACAGAACAGAATAATATTTTTAATGCTCTGCTTGGTACATGGGAGGGGCTCTCCATGTGCTAGCTATTTTCATTACATGAGCGTGTATTATTTATGAATAAAAGACACCAAAGACAGAACTAAAAAACCAATTCCCTAAAGATTCTTAAATCCACCAGAAAAAAGTAACGCACACCTGACCAGCTATTTCAGCAGCTACGTCTTAAATTCCTGTCACATCTGATCTGAAGACCGAAAGAGCAACAGCAGCCCAGTAGTTAACTACACAGGTTTCCACTGACATGGCTTTCTCCAGGGTATGAGGCTATTTTCCCCCGAGAGACACAATAGAAATATTACTGTTTCTAATTTGGTATCCCTGGGGTTTTCCCAAGGCAAAGAAATAAGCCGAGGGAAACCATAAAAAGCAACAGCCCACGGTTCACAAACCACCACCACGAAACTGATCTGTAAATGCAGAGCATTCACCTGCAACCCAGCCGGTCACCTCTGGGTGTGGTCAGTGCCACTCCGAGAGCATTTTTTGAAAACCCTGCATAATGCACAGTTTCTGTATAAAGCTTTACTAGGTGGAGCTTGTTAAGGAGCTAATTTAAAAGGCTAATTAAAAATGAAAAAATGAGGGGCACTTGGGTGGCTCAGTCAGTCAGGCATCTGACTGTTGATTTCCGCTCAGGTCATGATCTTGTGGTTTGTGAGATACACTTGATCTTAACCAAAAAGCTGAGAAGCGATTGTGGTTCGTGAGATAGAGACCTGCATCAGCACAGGGCCGGCTTGGGATACTCTCCCTTCCTGTCTGTGCCTCCCCGACTCGTGTTCTCTCGCTCTCGCTCTCTCTCTCTCAAAATGGATGAATAAACGTTTTTTAAAAATGAGAAGACGACACTTCATTTAAATGTCACCAACAGACTGCTAAACTTCAGGAACGTGCTTTCACGTCAGTGTGCGAATCCATGATGGAAACCAGCTCAGACGCAAGACCCAGCAAATACCATCTTGGTGAACAATGATCAAATCAAGCTCTTAATTTTTTGTTGTCTCACATCATCATCCTTCTTTCCCCCACCTTTCACCTCTCTTCCACTTGTCCTCTACTTAACCCCAATTGAATGACATACAGTTTAATGACATACAGTGGATGATGTTCAGAATTTTAAATCTTGTGCCTTGAGCTTCTTAGACCAGACACTATGTAACACCAACGCAGTGACTAAATGCATCTTTTGCCAATGTAGCGCATGATACGTTTACTCTTGAAACGATGCCATCAAATAATATGTATCAGTGTGTCTCACTTTCATGAGCCATATAAGGATTTTATGTATCTTGATTTAGAAGAGTCATGCGCATACATTTCCTAGAAGCTAGAAACATACACACTGAGAAGAGTACTTACTTCTGCTCAACATAGAGAGGATCAAAGAATTCCGTTGTGATTTTGTTCGCGTAGAGGGAACAACCGGTCATGGAGCACAGCCCTGCGAGGCATCAGAAGGCAAGTGCCACGGTTAGCGTCGTTTCGTCCACATCGTGAAGTACGTTGTTTGGGAGAGAGTTACTACTTACCTGACAGTATGAACACGATCCCAGCCAAACAAGCAATTTTAGCTTTGGCTTTCTCTGAGCCTCCGACTTTGGTACACTTCATTCCAAACAGTGCAAATATGGAACCAAAAAAGCCCAGACTGACGGCCGCAATCATAAGTCCTCTACATGCCTGGATATAACCTGCAATTAGAGGGCATCGACGTTAGCGTGGAACATGTGGCTTTAGAGGGAGAAGTCCTCATTTTGTACCGTCCGTCAGAATGAGGGTTCTGTTCTCCGAAAGAAATAACCATAGTGGTTAAATAGCACATCGTAAGAGAAGCCGGAAGGGAAAGCAAATTAATCTATATGAAGTGCTCATTGTACGTCACACACTTTTAAGACTGGCCTGTGCCTAATCGTCGGGACAGATCCTCTGTTGTCATTCTCACATTCACAGAGGAGGACACTGAGGCACCAAAGGTTATGGGCTATGCCAGAGATGAGTTAGTAAGGTGCTGAAACGCATTCCATCCACTTCCGACTACAAAACCCATGCGACAGTGCCCGTCTCTGTAAGAAATATCATCCACCACCACCTTAACGAGCCTACTCTTTTGCACGTTGGATCTTGTATTTATTTTTCTCTTAATGTTTACTTATTTTTGAGAGAGAGAGAGAGAGAGAGACAGCGTGTGAGCAGGGGAGGAACAGAGAGAGAGAGAGAGACAGAATCTGAAGCAGGCTCCAGGCTCTGAACTGTCAGCATGGAGCCCCATGTGGGGCTTGATCTCGTGAACCATGAGATCATGACCCGAGCCGAAGTCTAACCAACTGAGCCACCCAGGTGCCCCGACCCATTTTCTCAATCACCTATTCTTATTTGCACAGCCGGGGTAGGGTAAACGTCAACGTGGCTTTTGTCCAGACACTAACAAATTTTAAATTAATTGAATTTAAACCAATAAACTTTTAGCACAGAAGGTCCTTTTCCTTCCAGCTGGAAACAGTGCCATACGTCACTGAAATAGCGATGGTGTGTACTAGGTGTAAGTAAACAGTTGCTGAGCAAATGGACAGGCATGTGCATCAAGTTTACATGTGGAATTCATTTTTTAATTTGAAAAAACTCACAAATAAAGCAAGTCACTTATTGTTAGTGTTCAGGCAAAGCCTACAATAAATAATAATTCTCAGACTATGGTAATTATAAATTCAAGACATAATCCTGGCACGTAGCCTGCAGCCCACGTTCCTTTGGGAAAGAATGAAATTTTAAGCGTTAATCCTATTGCCAGGATCCATTTTGAAGAGTACACAGAAGATCTGTTTAACTGCAACAAACTTAGGGGCGCCTGGGTGGCTCAGTCAGTTAAGCGTCTGGCTTCGGCTCAGGTCATGATCACACAGTTTGTGGGTTTGAGCCCCACGTCGGGCTCTGTGCTGACAGCTTGCTCAGAGCCTGGAGCCTGCTTCAGATTCTGTGTCTCCCTCTCTCTCTGACCCTCCCCTGCTCACGCTCTCTCTGTCTCTCAAAAATAAATAACATTAAAAAAATGTTTTCCACCAATGCAGACTGCAATTACAATGAACTTCTAGTTTAAGAGTGAACTACCTCCAAGTAGAAAGTAATTCCACCAGAGGTGAGGCTGTCACAAACAGCAAAACAAATTTATTTTTAGCACAACAGGATAACAGAGGCTAATTTCAGTAGCAATAATCATATTGCAGGGTCTCTGCTGCCAAATACCGACCCAGGTTTTTAAAAAATTTCAACTCTCAGTCCTCTCGCCAGAAGCCAGGGAGCAGGTGGACGCACAGAGAAGGCTGTTAGTTCCCTGTGAGGTTAAAGGCCATCCACCAAGACAGCCACGACTGGCTCATCATTCACCACCAGCGCTACTGGGACAGCGTGGTTCATTTTCTCCCGAGACTTCTATTAATCTATGGTTTTGGCGTATGTTAGTGGATTCCCACTGCAATCACAAAACAAAACAGCATGAGTGTAGACGTAGCCACTGTCATATAGGTTCAAAAAAAATTAGCCTCGACAATTTATCATTTAGTTTAGGCTTTATGTACAGAAAATGCAGCAGCCTGGCAAACGGTTGAGTCCTACAATCTGATCATTTAGAACACGACTGCGTTTTCCCAGATGAAAACAGTGGTAAGAACCTCAGGCCGGTGCATGCAATCCTTAATAGGAGTTAATGTGGAAATAACAGTAGTCTTTAAACTTTATTCAACAATTACTCATAATATTCTTTTCGGAGGTTCTCCGTTCTGCTGTCTCAGCCCCCATGCCTTGGCACAAATATGAGAGGAGAAATACCGTTTCTAATGTGGTCGGGTCCTTCCCGAGTACCAACCAGAACCCTGACTTGGAGGGAAAGGCACCCTTCTCCAGCCTGGAACAGTAGCAGTAACTTGCTAACTCATTGCACGCACAATCATTGGTTAGATTTTCTGAAACGGGGAACGAAGAGCAGGCACTAGGCTTCCTTGGGATGAATCGCCGCCCCTCCCCCCTCTTCCCCCGCCAAGGCCAGCTCTACACAGAATCCAGGTGTTGGTAAGCCTGGGTGTGTAAATTAGGGGCTTCCAGTCCTTAAAACATCCACAGCCTCAGGCTTTAGGTGACTTCCAACAAACTCAGAGTTTATCTTTTGCAAGGCAGACCTCGACAACCTTGCTTTGAACAGTTCCTGAGGGCAAAACTTCTAAGTAACACCATCAAGGGAAGTGGCAGTAAAAACCTAGTCAAGGAGGCCATTATTTTTGACAGGTTGAATTTACTGACACCTTTAATAGCTAATTAACACATTAAAGTGCTGAGGCATGAACATATTTACTCAGAAGTTCTCTGAAGTATAATTTATAGTTAACTCTCTTGGAAGAAACGGCAAACATTTCCACTAACAAAATAGATGGCATATACTAAAAACAACCTGGCTAAAAATGATTCTCAGCTGAAGTTCAAGTGGTGCTTTGAAAGGAAAACGAGCTGGCAATACACAGAAATCAGTAGCCCGTTCAACCGGGCTATTAGTGAATTAGTAAAACACAGTGACTTTAAATTAACGAATTCTGTTGGAGGAAATCCTCAAGGCGTCCCTTAAAAGTTAAGTGTTTTCCAAATGATGTGTACCTCCTTTTCCATTTCACACTAGCAAAAATGAAAATATCCACTCGGTGGAGGCAATTTCCTAGCAGCACCTGTGTCAGTGGCTGGAAAAAATAATGCGCTCTTCTTACGCCAGGAGCTTTGTGTAGTTTTTGCAAACCCTCGGAAAGAAGGGTGGGACCAGCGGAGGCATGAACTACGAATCTCAGTCTTCCATTTACCTGCTGTGTGTCCTGGATGACATTACCCTGTCTCTCTGAGCCTCAGTTTCCTCATCTGTATGTAGAACAGGGATGACAGCACTCGCTTCACAGGATGAATGATATGAACAGAGCGCCTGGTGCCTGGTGAGAAACTCCTCCAAGCTTCCCTTTCATCATTCTAAGATTGATTCTAAGCAGAACCGGGAGTTGGGGTTTTAACAGAAAATTAAATCTATACATTCAGTTTTTCTCAGCCTCATTTTCCTTATAGGGAAAACTGGGGTTGCAATGACTACCCCCCCCCCCCGCCCCCTGAGAATGAGGAATCAGAGCTTCGACCTCGTATAGAAAATTTGGAATAATGTCTCCATCGTCTCCACCCAGGAGGCTCCTTCCTCACCTAAGGCTGGATGAGAGAGAGCCGTGGGCCTGCTCCCCTCCTTCCTGGATTCTCTCTTCAACCTAGAGCTTCTTCCTGGGGTAAGGGGAGGACTGGCTTGCTCAGGCCTGTGGTCACCACAGCCTACAGTGATGGAGCCTTCTCCTGCCTGCAGAGCAGTGTCAGGAGGTCCACGGCAGGACTTGCCTCGGGACCAGGGCTCAGCAGAGGCGGCAGCCCCCGGGACACTCACAGAGAGGCCTGCTCTGGGAAGGTCACCTTGTAGGAGGAGGAACCAACTCCTCTCTATGTGAAAACATAGCTGTGTGATTCGGCCCCCCAACCTGTTATTCTGGGAGACACAGAAGAGTAAGGTTGATTGCTTTGGATAGGCAATGCCTTCCTAAGCCACAGAAAGCAGAGGCAACAGGAAGAGACTGATAAATTTGATTACGGTACACATTTCAAAGTTTTGTGTAAGAAAAGACATCCTAAGTTTAAAAGACAAGCGAAGGGCTGAGTCTGTAACATATATAAATCAAGGAGGATCAACACCCAGAATTTTAAAAAAACAAATCATTTACATCATATGGAAAAAACAGGCTGGGCATAAGATATGAACAGGCAATGCATGAAAGAGAAAAAAAGAAGGTCAATAAATACATGATGGTAAAAATCATTGGTAAAAACCAGGGAAATACCAATAAAAATGATAACAGGACAACAACCCATAATACTGGATGAAAAACTTCCTGGGGAGAATGTGCAGAAATAGGCATTCTCGTTTGTTGGTGGTGGAATGTAATTCAGAGGTATAAACTGAACATTAAAATGTACACTCTGAAAGTACCACTTCTTGGTACCCACTTCACAGAAATATACATGTGCACACAGAGACGGATGTGAAGATTCTCAGTGCAGCACTAACAACAACGAAAAGCTGGAAGGGGTCCACTGCCCAGCAGTGAGAAAGTGTTACATCCAGTCTGTCCAGACTTAGGAACACCACGAACTTCTCTATGTACGGACTTGGAAAGAGATACTATTAATTTTAGAACACCATACAACAACAGGGAGTGTGAAGTCACTTGTGTTTTTTAAAGTCATTTTCTAGACACACAAACACCCACAAAAGGCCATTTTGCAAGCTGGGTTGTATATAAATGTCACTCTTTTCTCCCTCCTCAACTATCTCCAAAGCCCCATTACCGAGGGCTCTGCCCTGCTTCCTCCTTACACCCCCACCTGCCTCCAGGTCGCCACGCCCACTCCGCGCTCACCTCAGAGACACAATGTGAAAGCTTCACTATTCTGCCCCCAACGCCCTTCATGGAGCATTTACTTCTCAACCCCCTCTGTCATCCCCCAACGGTCTCATAGAAGGAAGCAGACATCTCTGGCGTGCTAGCTCGAGTAACAATACAGTTACAGGACAACAGAGCACTTTGGAGAGTAGCCATCAATCCCAAATTCCTCAGTGTAAACCACAGAAACAAGAGCCTCCCTGTTCAAAGGATCAACCTGAATGTGTGCTCTACAGAGCACAGGAAACTCAAGGGTAACTCTAGGGGACCAATAGTGACGCAGCTACTTTACACACCAGGACGAAGACCTGGTTGTCGTCCATCTAAAACCAGGCACATAGGGGCGCCTGGGTGGCTCAGTTGATTGAGCATCCGATTTCAGCTCAGGGCGTGATCTCACGGTTCATGGGTTCGAGCCCCACGACGGGTTCTGTGCTGACAGCTCAGAGCCTGGAGCCTGCTTCAGATTCTGTACCTCCCTCTCTCTCTCTGAGCCCACCCTGCTCATGCTGTCTCTCTCTGTCTCTCAAAAATCAATAAAAACATTTAAAAATTTTAAATAAGAAATAAATAAAACCAGGCACATATTCCCAGTATATGGAGGTTCCATCAAAATACCACCACCCTGAGCAACAGTTTGCTTTCTGTGGCCAGCACCATCGTAGGGGAATTAATTCGTGCCTTTTATTGAATCAGCTATGCAAATAAAAACCTGCAGTGGGGTAATTCTTTTAAGTTAAAAAAAAAAGAAAGGAAACACCTCAAATCTAGAGATAATTCCAATGACTATCCTTAACTTTCTGTTGGGCTCTATCTAGTCCTGTGCTATAAAATCCTGGAAGAAATCAGCCTAGAACTTGAGCAATCATTGTACCGGGGTTGACATCTACTGTTCTCTTGAAACTAAAACTGAGCCAGGTTTCTAGAACATCCACCTGTTGCTCTGATTCAATACACTATAGAGCCCAACTAGCAAGAACAATGTAGAAAACAATCTACAAGAGAACAGGTGGGTGACCTGGGGAGCGGAGGCGGGAGGCATGGACCCAGAACTTGGCGGTCTCTGGCATGAGATCCTTGCTAGTCAGGATTCTCTACCCACTGCGCACAGGCAAGGGCCATTTATTTTCCTAAAACTTGGAGGAGGCATTAAAACCCAGGCAGACACGTTTGTTGAAGTGCGGGGTTGTTTTCTTCTTGGGGGAGGGGGTGGGAATGACACTCCCTGCAATATGTTACTTTTTCTCTTGCCTACTTTAAAAAGAACTAACAAAACGGTTAGTGGGAGTTCAGGACAAGCAGAAATCGCTTGGACAAGACGGTACCATTTTAATCAGGATCCAGCTGTTTCGGGGAGTGCTGGGTGAAGGAGCCAAGCGTTGCTTGCTCCCCGTCCTAAGGACCGTGCTCTCCACTCTCAGGACTGCAGAGGTCCTCCCTCCACCCCCCAACGCCTGGGTCGCCCCCCCCCGCACCCCCCTCCAGGTCTGTGTGTGTGTGTCCCCCTCTCCCGCCCCGGGGCGCAGGGCTCAGACCGGCGCCCCCGCGGGACACACGTCCGAGCACCGCGCCGAGGGGCACCGGGGCTCTCCGAGGGGCACCGGGGCTCTCCGAGGCTCCCTCGGGCTCTAGCGGGGAAAGCGGGGCTCGGCCACTGAGGGGTCCCGCCCAGGGGTGCCGCCCGGGGTCGCGGGGCCACGAGGGCACCCGGCTGCCTGGCCAGGCAGGAGCGAGGGCCGGGGACCGAGGGGATGCAGACCGTCCAGCGCCAGCATGGAGGGGAAGTCCTTGCAGTTGGAGACGCCCGTGGAGTCGGTCACGCACGTCTTCCACAGGTTGGCCCAATAGGTGGCGGTGGTGATGACCGTGCCGTCGATGGTGGACACCTTCCAGTAGTCGGTGGGCAGCGTGGAGGACACCAGCACCCAGCCAGAGATGGAAACCATGAAGGCGATGATCTCCGAGGCCGTGCTCGCCATGCCGCCCGCTGCAGCCGCGCCGGCGCTCGCGCTGGCGCTCCCACTCGCCGCCGCGACCCCCACGCGCCCGGCCCCGCGGCTCCGCCCCCGGCCCCGCGGCTCCGCCCCCTGCCGGCCCCGCCCCGCCCCGCCCGCGGACCTGAGCTAGGGGGCGCGCCCGGGCCCCAGGACCGGACGCGCCGGGACGCGCCCCCGGGCGCGGGGAGGGCTGGCGTTCGCTCTCACGGTCGCCGCTCGGGTCCTCCGCGGCCGGCTGGCCTGGCGCCCGGGCCAGAGAAACTTGGCCTGAGCTCCCCTCGCCCCCCCGCCCGCGCATCTCGGGGCCGGGACCGCGGAGAGCGACTGTCCTGTTGGACAGGCTGGCAGCCGGATGTGGACGACCCGCGGCATGCCACCCCCGCCCCTTCCCCTCCGCCCTCCCCAGCCCTGCCCGTGGCAAATAGCTTGTCTTCTCCAAGTACCTTGTAAAGGCAGAGCTGAAAAAGCCTTTTGTAAGCCCTGAAAGGACACGGCCTGGTCATGCCGAAGCCCTCTGCTTGCTGAACTCTAAAGGTTTTCGTCCTACGCTCGTTTGCGTGACTCTGCTGAGCCTGTCACGGAGTTCTGGGCTTGAAATCGGCCTTGCCCTAAAACCTGGCAGTTCTTTTTGGCTCCGTGATATGCGGAAAGTCATGGTCCCGAGGTGTGTGGCCCAGGCCTAAATTCAAGACGGCAGCATATGGAGGACACAAGTTCCATGGGGGCCGTCGTTGCGATTTCGATCTTGAATATTCCAGACATAGCTAATGCACTACACATAGGGCACGTATTGAAGACATTTTTCGTGTATGTCCTTTCCAGCTCCCAGGTCTGGGAGTCTGTTCTATCAATGGATGGTTGGTTCTGGCATAGGGGAAACCGATCTGTGTTGAATTTTTTTTTTTTTTTAGGACTTCTATCTTTTGCACGTGATTGAAGAATAAACTCATTCATTCCTTCATTGCTGTCTCAAGAGTTAAACATAAAAATCAATGTGTATTTTCAGTTTCTGAGGTCATAAACCTGGGCATAAATGAGGGAACAAAAACACTGGTTTTACTGTGGGGCTATTATTTGTCCATTTAAAGTTACTGCAGTTCCTGCAGCTTTCAGGATTCACATCTTGCCAAACTAACCAAGGTCTAAAACCTATAAATCAGTCTCTGTAATAAAGCGAGTTGCTAAGTTGTTTCACACTTTCATTGTAAAGAATTTCTCAATTCTTCTTTGCCACTTTTCTTAAATATATGTATATTTTTTCTTTTTAAAAATTTTAATTCCAATATAATTAACGTATAGTGTTATATTCTGTGAACATGTTATACATCTCAGGTGTATAATATAATGATTCAACTATTCTATACATTCGTCAGTGGTTATCACAATAAGTATATCCTTTTCACTTTTGGCTTTAACTAAACCAAACAGAATGAAATTAGAAGTGATTAAATGTAGAGAAAAGAGAATCATCAAGACTTATATTTGGAAGAACCATTGGAGACCATTAGGGCACACTCAGCCCAATTATTCTGTTTCTTTTTTAATTTTTTGAAGTTTATTCATTTTTGAGAGAGAGAGACAGAGACAGAGAGAGACAAAGCGTGAGTGAGGGAGGGGCAGAGGGAGAGGGAGACACAGGATCCAAAGCAGGCTCCAGGCTCTGGGATGTCAGCACACAGCCCAATGCGGGGCTTGAACCTACGACTGGTGAGATCATGACCTGAGCCAAAGTCGGCTGCTTCACCAACTGAGCCACCCAGGTGCCCCCCAATTATTCTATTTCTTGTGATAACATTCAGTTCATGCTCCAACCTTCAGGGCCATGGGGTTCAGTGCATGTGTGCTGGGGTTTTTTGCATTGTATTGACATTCTTTTAGAAAGTCTCTCTTTACAACAAACTCCAATCTGTCTTTTTTTTCTTCTCCCTAAGTGCCAGAATCAACACAAGATAAGTCCTACCTTTGAGCCACGCAGCAGCCTCAGGAGGTGTGGTGGTCACCTCGTGCCTTAAATGAATGAGAATGTGCGTGAACGTGGTTTGCTGACGGGTAGGATGAAGGATGGTTCTACTTCTCTACTGCTCTTGGTCCCAACTTGTCCTGGTTTGTGGAGCTAAACCCCAGTTTGGGAAGCATCTCGCTAACCTCCCTCCTCATCTTTACTACCATTCAAGCCCATCACCTTTGTTGACTACAAACTGTCCTCTATTCTTTTGCTTTTTTAAAAAATGTTTTTATTTATTTTTGAGACAGAGAGAAACAGCATGAGCAGGGGAGGGTCAGAGAGAGAGGCAGACCTAGAATGTGAAGACAGGCTCCAGGCTTTGAGCTATCAGCACAGAGCCTGATGCGGGGCTCAAACCCACGAACTGTGAGATCATGCCCTGAGCCGAAGTCGGACACTTAACCTACTGAACCCCCCAGGCGCCCCACATGATTTGCCTTTTTAAAGTGTTTTAAAGTGTTTTTATTATCTGGTTTCTTGTCCTCCAGCATATTTCTATGATTCTTTCTATGTCATGTCCCATTCTGAATGATCTGCCTATTTGTAGCTCAATTTACTCTTCAGAAAGTCATGAATTCCTAAAATTCAAAATTACACAAATTTTGGTTATGCACTTTATTTCTGGTTTTGTTTGTTAGTCTCTTTGGGTCTTCCTCATGGTAGATACTCACTAAAATTATTGATTCCTTCTCCTTTTTTCTTTTTTAAGACAAAACCCAAGCCACTTTTGACACACAAAAAAGTATGGTATTGCTACTCTGCAGACTGAAGCAGTTCCTAATTTATCACAGGTTTTATAACAGCTTGGTTATAAATTTCATCGTTTGGAACCCAAAGCTCCTTTTTGTTTTAAAGAAAGAACTATGAAGAATGGTTTGCTGTTTTAGACCAGCCCCCAGAGGTTTATTTAGCAGCTTATGTAGCCTTACTTATTGTACTTAAAACATCTATAAACCCAGACCAACACTGTAACATCGCTTCCAGAGGAAATAAATTCAGAATTCCAACTTGGAACTCCAAGAAAGACTTTCTCTCTCTCTGCAGACCATTGAAGCCAGAATCTCTGGGGGTAGCTCTGGTAACGATGTTCACAAAGCTTCTAATGCATAGCCAGGCTGGGAACCACAGCTCTGACTGGTCAAGATGCATATATATGCATACAAACTGTTAATATAGTAAAACAGATGGTGTCCATTATAGAGAGAAAGAATATTAATCTCTTGGTTGAAAATTTTGAAAAAAGAAATATTCTTTTACTGTAGAGATTATAGCACACAATTTCAACTTCAAAGGGATTGAAAATACCATAAGCAGTCCATAAATTAAGATCTGGGTGGCAGAGCTATTAGCTCCTTTGCCAGCTGAAAGAGACTAGGGTCGTCACGCCTGTGGACTTGATTCATTTCCTGGACTTTCATCCTTTGTCGGTTCTATGAGGTTAGACAGCCCTAAACTCTTTTCTTTTTCTTCCCTGGCACATACTGCATAATTGCTATAGAGAGTTATATTTTAGAGCCCACAAGTGCCTGACCAAAAGATGAAAATGTTAATTTCTCCTTAATACCTAAAGAATATTATATAATGAGTCAAGCATCTATTTTAAAATGTCTTATATCTTCAGCATTTCAAAACCAATTTAGTCAGAAGAAAACTAAGTGTAGCACACACAGCATAATCCAACATAAGAATGTCCAGAAAATGAAAACAGACAGCATAGAGATTTTTTGAAGTCGTGCATAAGTGATTTGTTTCACTTTAAGATTATAGAATCCCAAATAACCTTCGCAGTTCATCTGCAAACCCATTCACAAAGTACTTTTCCAAGATAAACAATGCCTTATTTTCTTTAGGATTCAGTGAACTGAAATTTTTATTTAATTATTTGTAACCATCTATCATTAATTTGAATATAAAGTGACTACAGCCGCTCTAAATTATTCAAATTATTAATTAACAATAATTTGGTCTTTACCCAGAAAAACCTACATTTTTCCAATCTGAGAACCCATAATTTATCCATAAATTAATAAATTTGACATGAAGACACTTAATGTCCTGAAATATATTCTGAGCCTTTCCATTTATGAGACCTAAACCACTGAAATTAGCACTGGAAGTTATTTCTTTGGCATTATTATGGTTATTAAGGGAAAATAGAGGATCCCCCACCCCACCCCAGGCTTGTTCAATAGGAGTGAAACCAGTTTAGCTGACTAAACAGGAGATTTGCAGAAATTCTTTACTTGAGATTCAACTCACCTGCCAAACAACACAGGTGTGTCTTTTAACAACTCAAGGATTTTCTAGGCATCAAATTTGGTTTCAGTATACTTTAGCCCCTTCCTAGATTCCAGTGAGGCGGGTGCTGCTAATCAGGTGGGAAGAAACCGAGGTTCTGATAAATATGGTATTAACTAAAAAAACCACAGCCCAGGAGCCAAATATTGTTACACCGTGTTAGAGAAGACAGTAATGCCGATACTAAGATAGTAAAATAGCATGTCTGTGTTCTACTTCCTTCCGTTTTCCCTAAGACTCTGTTTATCTTAATGCTCTACAGGAATTCTATGATCTTCGTAATCTCCTTAGCACGAAAGCTACAGAGTGATAGGAGTATTATGGGGATGAACACTCCTGCTTATCACGGCATCACTAATTGTGAGTGTGTGTGTGTGTGTGTGTTTGTGTGTGTGATATTTCTGCAAATTGTAAGGGTGTTTTATTTTGGCGTTTGGTATCCTCTGAGGCTGTGCTGTATCAGAATGTTTCACTGGGCCTATTACAAGGGGCGTCTGGGTGGCTCAGTCGTTTGAGCACCTGACTTCAGCTCAGGTCACGATCTCATGGTTTGTGGGCTCGAGCCCTGCATCAGGCTCTGTGCTGACTGCTAGCTCAGAGCCTGGAGCCTGCTTCAGATTCTGTACCTCCCTCTCTCTCTGCCCCTCCCCTGCTCATGCTGTCTATCCTGAACTGGTGTTTGGTGGCGTATAGTATTACCTTGCTATGGACGTCTTGTCTTATTTTGTTTTCTGACGAAACTTTGGCTCATATTAGCTAAGAAAGGGTGTGCTACAATAAGACAAAGGAAAAGTGTCCCGTTCAGATGTAAAATGCAAGCTTTCTCTTTTTTCTTTCTCTTTTTCATTAGGTACTGTTGGGTTGTTTCTGGAAGGGTCGTATCCCAGGCCAGGCCCATCGCAGGGTGGGACGGCTCTTGTTTTGTCAAATCCTAACAGTACTTGTTTTCTCTGACTGTATAGCCATTATATTACTTTAAAACCCAAGGTTATCCATCTCCAGAGTTCATGTTCTTATTATATTTAAATAATATCCTAGTCATTCAAATTCTGAGGGCATTCAAAGATGCATTTTTAAAGACGAAAAATACAAATACTAAAAAGTTCCAGTTCTGGCTGGCTCAGAAAAGCATGTAACTCTTGATCTCAGGGTCCTAAGTTTGAGCCCTGCTGGAGTCCAGCTCCAGCAGGTCCAGGGCTCCCTGAAGGATGGACGGTGTTGGCGAAAGGGAGTGAGAGAGCCTTGGCTTCTTTCTGCTCACCAGGCAGGCGTCTCTGCATGGCAGGCCTGCATCTCTGCTCTGACCGGAGAGTCAGCCTTTTTTATTAAACAAGTGTATGGGATACAAAACAGAAGTGGCAATTGCCTTAGACAATGATTTCTGATGACAAATTCTTTGGTACACAAAAATTTCCCAGCACATAGATTGGTAGAAGACCAATGCATACTCTTTATCAATAGTGAATTGAAGTAGGTGGCTAGATGCTTATCACATGGGGAAGGAAGGTATCTTTAGCATTCAAATACAAGGCAATGTTTTTAGCATAGTAAAGGCAAAAGTTCTTTTGTGAGCAGGGGTCAATAGCCTGTTTTCCAGGGGAAGAAAAACAGGTTTTCTCAGGAAATGTAATATTTGCTCCTATAATCACAAAAGAAGAAACTCCTATAACAAGTTTTTTCACAAGGTTCAATTCACATATTTAGCATAAGAAGGCAAGTCACTCCTGATACAGTCAGTCAGGCACCTTGGGGGTTGGTGCTCAAGTAGAAGTTGAGTGGAGGTTGAGTGGGTGTAGATGTCAGTCACCATGTGACCGTGGGAGACCTTGCAAACCTGCCTTATTTCAGAAATGACTCCCAGCAGAGCCCCACCTTGAGTAGAGATTACTTAAATAAATAAAACTTTTTTTAAAAAGCTCTAGATATTACTATATCCACAGTTAAGAGATAGGTCATCATTTGAATATTTTGAGGTCCATTATAATTTATGTTCTCCATTGGCCTTCTCCTAACTGATTAGGAGAGAAAAATAGGTGTGTAGGGAGAGAGAAGTTTGGAATATTGCACTGAGATCTCAGGGAAGAAGGTTGTGTGTGTGTGAGTGTGTGTGTGTGTGTGAAAGAAATAAAGAGATGGGGGCACAAGAGTGACATGCAATGACAAAGAAAGGCGTTTTCTCTTTAAAGCATTGATTGGGAGTAAAAGTGATAAGGGTAGGAGATGATGAAGAGAATTTTCAACACAAGCTTGTATGTAGGCGGGAATGAGGAGAGAGGCAGAACCATTGACCAACTTCTGCTTCACTGGGTTTCATTAGCCCTCGTTTTCTCTCAAATATAGATGTGGATTTAGGGATAGACATATAGCATTGGAGATTTAATGTCTCTCAAGAGCAACAGTTCTCGGGGAGATGAGGAAAAGGTGGGACCCGATGACTGAATTAAGCACCGGTGTCATGTCAGCACAGCCCATTTCCTCTTTATTTTTCTCCTTTAGAGCTGATGGTCCAAGTGTTGGAAAACAAACTTGTGACCAGAATCTCCTCGACACCGAATATTATGTTTTATTTGCTAGGTGTGCCCAAAATGCAAGTTTTCTTGCCGTTTGGTCTTTATGTTCCATTTCCTCTCCTACATCCTTGAAGGCATCCGCGGGGGCCACAGAGCTTGTTGGAGGGGCCTTGCGGAAGGGATTGAGAGAACAGAGGTGGTCAGCAACTGCTGAACGTCACTGAAACCTGGGAGGAATGACCAATTATTATGGGAATGGTGGCCTGAAAAAGCTGCAGTGAGATGGTCATTTTGACATACGGGGATTCAAGGGACTCGGGGAGCCAGTGTAAGAAGTCAGGACTCATTGCCATGAGATGCTCGCACCACCTCTATGGTTCACTCAATTTTTGCTTTCATTTCGAGAACAGCACTATTTATTCACTGAAACAGTTCATAATACACTTATTGGGTGCCTATTATGCTCCAGGCACCCTTCCGCACGTTGCAGACATGGTGAACAAAATGGACTAAATCTGGGGCGTCTGGGTGGCTCCATCGGTTAAGCGTCTGACTTCAGCTCAGGTCATGATTTCACAGTCTGTGAGTTCAATTCTCACATCAGGCTCCATGCTGACAGCTCAGAGCCTGGAGCCTGCTTCAGATTCGGTCTCTCTCTCTCCCTCTCTCTCTCTCTCTCTCTCTGCCCCTCCCCCACTCTGTCTCTCTCAAAAATAAATTAACATAAAAAATTTTTTTAAATGGACGAAATCTCCACCCAAATATAGCTTACATTCTATTGGAGGAGGCAAGAATAAGGAAAGAGAAATATTTAGTTTATCGGATGACATATGCTAAGGAGTAAGGAAGCCCCTAGAGAGTGGGGTGTTATCCCAGGTGTGGGGGGGATGGGGGTAGTTTTTAAATTTTAGTTAGGTAGCCAGGAGAGCCCTCCCTGAGAAGATGACTTTTGGGTAGAGACCCGAAGGCAGCGAGGGAGCTAGCCCCCTGGATAGTTTGCTGCGGGGCATTCCGAGAGCAGGGAGCACATCCGCCTAGTCTGAGCAGTTCTGGGGAGGCCCGGGTGGCTGCAGCAGAGAGTGACGGGAGCGTAGTGGGAAATGGGAACAGGGTCTGTCTGTGTGACGGTGTATGTCCACGTGTGTACCTGAGTGTGTCTGTGTATTTCTGAGTGTCTCTGTGTGTACTTATCTTTGTGTGTCCTTGTGTCTTTGTGGGTGTGTGTGCCCATGCATCTTGGTGTGTGTATTTGTGAGTGTGTATATGTGGGGGTCGGTGTATATAAGTCTCAGCAGCTTGTGGAGGGCTCTGTCAGTCCCAACAACAACTTGGGCTTTTACTCTGACTCCAATGGGGAGACACTGGTAGGTTCTGTGAGAAGAAGAGGTATCCAGGTTAGGTTTTAGGGTCACTCAGAATAGGAAGGTCAGTGCAGGAAACAGGATGCCAGGCGGGAGGCAAGGGCAATAATCCAATTGGATGAAGGAGGCAGCTTGGATCAAGCCGGTAGAAGTACAGTGGTGAGAAATGGTCGGATTTTGCATTTTGGGATCTCTTTTGATGGTAGAGCTGATAAGATTCACTGATGACTGGCTGTGAAGTCTGAGTAAAAGAGAGAAGTAAGGAAGACATCAGGGTTTTGACCTCAGCCACTGAAAGGGTGGAGTTGTTTCCTAAGTTGAGGAAAGCTCTAGAAAACAGGTTTAGGAGTGAACACAAGAATTCCGTTTCTTTTTGTTGTTTATTTATTTTGAGAGAGAGAATGAGAACGAGCAGGGGAGGGGCAGAGAGGGAGAGAGAGAGGAGCCCAAGCAGGCTCTGCACCATCAGCGCCGAGCCCTACGCCAGGCTAAAACTCATGAACTCTGAGATCATGACCGGAGCGGAAACCCAGAGTCAGATGTTTAACCAATTGAGCCCCCAGTCGCCCCAAGAGTTTGGTTTTAGACTTCTTGAGTTCGGTTTCCCAGTATACGTCCAGGAGGAGAATACATGTAGACAATTGCATCTACAGGTGGAGAGTTGAGGGCAGAGTTTCAGGCTGAAAAAGTATGCTTTGGAGTCATCTATGGTCAGGTGGCATTTAAACCAGGAGACTAGGCAGAGCCTCCCAGGCTGAAGGTCGATGGGAAAGAGATATTCTAGGAGTTAAGGACAAACCAATTCTAGGAACTGAGGATGAAACAGCAAAAGAGATTGGGAAGGCGTAGCCATCTAGGTCAGAGAAAAACCAGGGCAGAGAGTCGGGAAGCCACGTGAAGAAATTTCTTTAAGGAGGAGGAAGTAGAGTGATCAATGGTGTCACATGTGACTGAGGGGACAAGCTGAAGGAAGACTGAAGACGCGAGACCATGGTGGTTCTCAACGGGAGCTGTTCTGTGGAGGAGATGGGGCGCACGCCAGATGGGAGTGTGGTCAGTGGAGGACGGGAGGGAAAACGGGGGGCGGGAAGTGTGAACAGCTCCTTAAAGAGAGGAGAGAAATGGTGTGGGGGCTGGAAGTGGATCAGGCAAGGTATTTTTGTTTGTTTGTTTGTTTGTTTGTTTCTAAGATGAGAGAAATAATCACCTCCTGCTGTGTGCCTTTGTGTAAATTCAGGAAAGGTGCCCTTTCCTCTGTATGGCAGCTCAGAGAGCAGACAATGGGTGTAGGGTCCCAGGCCACCTGCAGCCATACCTCAAAACTGTTGTTGTCACCACCCCCGTCCCCAGTGGATTGTCACCTGGTTAAATTCTTTAAGAAAACAGTTCAGATGCAGCTTTTCCATCTATATTTAAGTCTATTTGTGTTTGTACTAAGACACATTAGTTTGATATCATTGAAAACAATGGCACACGTCTTATAGTTCTAGAATATTCGAGTTAGAAAGTACTTTAAAAATATTTAATTCAACATTTTATAGATGAGGAAATCAGAATCCATAGTGACTTCTTAATATATGTTATGTTGTAAAGTGAATATTGCAGTACTGTACTGATTGGAAATGACATTTTGTGTATGTTACTCTCCAAAAATGGTAAATTTGAAAAACTACCCAACTTTAGCACAGAAGAAAAATCTGAATTACAAGCAAGTTTTGACTATTTAGAAGTTGAAAGCTGTTCTCAATACATCTGTGCTGACAAAATATTTACAAGTCTATTACCAGGAGATTTTTGTTTCAGGCTAATGCAAAGTCATCTTCATAGACAACTTTTGAATAGTAACGTGAAAAGAAAGGAAATAACGAAGAAATTGTGTACTGATAATACGGTAGCCAGATAATAGACACACCCTTTCTTCGTGGTTCAAAGCAATAGTTGTTTCTATGTTTGATTTAGGGTTTGTAAAGAATTAATAAAAAGATCTAAAGAACAAGGCTGATGTCATGTTTTGCCGGTGATTATTACAAACTGCCACACCTCTAGGATTTGGGACATAAATCTTTCTGACAAACAAATATGCCCTAAGTCAACGACTTCACCACCGTGCAATTCATCCACGTATGTAATCCTGCAGAGTTAAGCAATGTTTTGTCTTCCAATCAAAACACTACGTGAAAGATTATACTGTAGTTTTTTGACATGGTGATTAAAGCAGCCAATGAAATTTAGTTAAGCAGCCTGAGTGATAATCTGTTTGTTGGTTTCTAGATTTTTTTTAAATGTTTTATTAACTTGATACAGAGAGAGACAGAGCATGAGATGGGGAGGGGCAGAGAGAGAGGGAGACACAGAATCTGAAGCAGGCTCCAGGCTCTGAGCTGTCGGCACAGAGCCCGAAGTGGGACTCGAACTCATAAACCGTGACATTACGACCTGAGCCGAAGTTGGAGGCTTAACCGACTGAGCTACCCAGGCGCCGTGTTAGTTTCTAGATTTTACACACTGTAGAGGAGAAAAGTAAATAATAAAATTTCATTATCTCATGTTAATTTCCAGATGAAATGGAGAGGATCAAATAAAGCACAGATGTTATTAAACTGTACATACAGTGTTATAGGCATTTGATAAATAGTCATTGAATTTAATTTATCAAAAAGGACAGCTTATAATATTAGATGGGATGTTAAGCCTACTTTCAAAAACTATCTGTAATTGTCTAATTTTAATTCATTTGAGTAAATTATCTTTAAATGAAAGTCATATTCTTTCAAATTATAATCTTGCAGCAAATATAGGACCTTAGTTTATACTTCAAATGATCAAATTAATCATCAAATAATTGCTCTTCTTGTCTCTTAAAGCCCATTTGTGTGCACATATCTAAATAACATATTTTCACTAACTGTTTTTTCCACAGATGGTTTGACCCTACACAGTACGAATTTAGGAACATGTAGTATGTTTTTTCACGTGTTTGTTTTGCTCTTTTTGTCTTTGTTTCAGTAGTCTCCACACCCGACATGCGCTTGCACTCACAGCCCCAAGATCAACAGTCACATGATCGGGGCACCTGGCTGGCTCAGTCCCCAGTTCATGTAACTCTCGATTTCGAGGTTCTAAGTTCAAGCCCCACATTGAGTGTAGAGATTACTTAAAAATTCTTAAATCTTTAAAAAGAAAACTCTGTGCTCTGCCGACTGAGCCCTGCATCCCCAACCCCGACCCCCGTTTTGCTCTGTTTGTAAGCAGAGTTGACTATAATCTATCTGCAATTGCTCCTTGGCAATTTGAGGCACAGGTGAGGATCACCTGTTTCGTGTATCCTTTTTCCTAACAACCAGTTAATTTTGACTTGCAAGACCCTTGTGTTTCGCTGGGTAAGGAAAAACCAAGCTCAACGCTAAGTAGCATACAACTCCACAACCCTACCTAGTTAAAATGGCACTGCTCTGGTCTCTTCACCACCTGGAAACTCTGGCTGACTCAGTGTCAGAGCAGAAGAGTGCTCAAAAGGGTGGATATTAGACCCTCATATGTATTAGTGTTTGCCTTGCCTAATCACTGAACAAATGCAAATGGGTGTTGTTAGTGATTAGGACTTTTTTAAACTGTGGTTATGACTATTACTCTTTTTTTTGTTTAAAGTTTATTTATTTGGGGGCACCTGGGTGGCTCAGTCAGGTAAGCATCCAACTTTGGCTCAGGTCCTGATCTCACAGTTCACAAGTTCAAGCCCCCTGTTTGGCTTTGTGCTGACAACTCAGAGCCTGGAGCCTGCTTCAGATTCTGATTTCTCCCTCTCTCTCTGTCCCTCCCGTGCTCACACACACACACACACACACACACACACACACACACACTCTTTCTCTCTCTCTCTCTCTCTCTCTCTCAAAAATAAATAAATATTAAAAAAATGTTAATTGTATAGGAGAATATTATTTCCTCCTCCCCTTCAAACAATGTCAACAAAGGGAAAACAAGAAGGAATGGGAATGACAAAGGAAAAGAGAAATAGGAGTGAAGGAAAGGTTCAGAGGGAGCGAAAGCCGCTGGAGGGAGGCGCGCTGTGGTCCGAGCTGGGAACGAGCAGCAGAGTTACAGCCGCTGAGAAATCTTCCTCGCCACCCCACACACGTACACCTCATCCTCAAATGCTGCTAACTTTTCGTTCATTCTCACCCCAGCTTTCTCCTACTTATGGTCACTTGCATATATTTGCCTCATATTTGGAAGCAACGAACAGGAGCCTACAGCCTGGCCTTTCCAAATTCCTCCTTGTGTCAAAGTGTTAGAAATGAAAGGCGGATCTATTGCAGGGCACGGGTGTGGATATTTACTCTCACGTCTAGAATTAAACAGTTTGTAGACAGGAGAATTAAACGATTTGTAGACATGAGAATACATGGTCCGACAGCAGGTCAGTGCCGGGTCCAGGTTTATCATGTACAGCTGCTGAGTTCTCACTGCGCACACAGGGCCCCGGGCCCCGGGGCCCCCAGGCTGTTCCACGCGGCGTTCCAAATCTCATACTTGTCACCTGCGAGGAACTCCCTATGCCCATGGCTGGGAACCAGCTTGATTAAACATAACACAGTCAAAAGAGCCTCAGTGCCAAAACCCCCAAACTTTAAAAGGACTGCATATCTTTCAGTTCCAAACACAAAGTGTCATAGGCGATAAACTGATATTGTCACTGTCCACAGAAAGAAGCAATAGTCTAACAAATACGAAATTTCGCTCCATTACTTAAGCTCTTAAGTTAGAGGTGAGGTGCAGTCATATATTTCCAGGTAACAAAGGGAGCCGACTTCAAGAATGAATATCATTTCTCATTCCGAAGCACTAGCCAGCACCTGATTTTTGTTTAGCTTTTTCACATATTTTCAAGTAGGCCATGTGTTTCTTACCTAAATCCAGACTAACAGCTAAGAAGTAGTCTTTTGTAACTTAATATAGATAGATCCTTCTAGATTTCAGCGGTAGACAGTTCTTTAAGGTAAATGTTTGTTAAAGGATCAAAATTATCCTTTGAAAACTGAGCAAGAACCCAAAGGATGATAAGCCTTGGAGCTCAAAATCATGCACATCTTCTTATTTTCACAATTTTCCTTTAAATAAAAAAAGAATGTGCAAGTCTTGTGTTGACAGTATTCTGGAAAAGTAGAAAGTATAACTTCAGTAAGAAATTAAGCCGTCTCATAGTTAGCTTTTATTACCCATTTGCCTTTATATATTATTAAATCCCTTCTGTAACACAACAGCCTTCTCACTGCATCTTTCTGACTGAAAAATTTTTTAACTTTTATTATAAAATCAAATTCATTTTTAGGGGCACCTGGGTGGCTCAGTCGGTTGAGTGTCTGGCTTTGGCTCAGGTCATGATCTCACAGTCAGTGAGTTCAAGCCCCGCGTCGGGTTCTGTGCTGCCAGCTCAGAGCCTGGAGCCTGCTTCCGATTCTGTGTCTCCCTCTCTCTCTGCTCCTCCCCTGCTTGCATCTGTCTCTGTCTCTCAAAAATGAATAAACAAAAAAAAAATCTTTTAAAATTAGGTTCATTTTCTAAACAAATCAATTTTGATATGTGAGTTTTACACCACTGAGTGCAGCAAGCCTTTTAAAGTCATGTACCAACTGGAAAATGGTATTTCAGAGAAGATATATTGAAACAGGCTGTCTTCCCAAATATCTCAATGTAAATACTAAATGCAAAAACAGATTCAAAATCCAATCCTATCACGGCCTCCTCAGTCTCTCTTGTCTATTGTTGAAGGGTTTGTGTCTTTGACTCCTTCGCACCCTCCACTTTCACATAGCTGTCCTTAAACACTTTTGATGGTTGATTGATCTGGTTTCTATTATTGAAGAGCAAGAGAAAGAAAGGTTCAGGAATATAACAAAAGTTGGCATCATCCAACAAGTTGAGTATTTCAAAAGCACCTCCTTGGTGGAGTCTACAGGATGAAATCTAAGAGGCTGAGGGGTGTTATATATGGGGTACAACAGAATGAGGGTGTAGGCTGTGGCAGCAGCAGAGGAGTCATCCCCCCTCCCCCACCGCACCAAATACAGAAAAGAAAATGTGGTCCGGGCTGTGACTAGAGAAGATGGAATTAGATCTTATAGTCGTGAAAGGAGGGAGCTGGACAAGATGCAGGATGGGAATCTCCAGGTGAACACACACATTGGCCTTGCCATTGGATGGTGTGGATAATGAGGGGAAGTTTGGGCTAGACACAAACAGAACTCAATGCGATAAATCAAATTACAGCACTCTACGATCATATAAGAAGGGTAGATATGAGCCCTTGTTGGTAATTCTTAGAAATACTTTGGCAATGGGTCTTAGCTTTGTCATTAAATAAAAACTGGAAATAACATTTGGTTCTTATTGTCACGTTGGTTCTTTATCCACATGCAGTTCTTCCTGGCAATGGCGTTGTAGAGTGGTGCCTAAATAGGGACCATGAATTTAGTTCTGCTCTCATTTCCTGCTACCTGTGTGCTGCCATTGGAGGTTGTGGTTGTTTGGGGTCCTGGTTAATAGTCCTGTGTCTAATCAGTTCATGGATAAGGTTTAGTGATTCTCTGCTCATAGTTGGTTTCATTTTGAGGGCTAGAAGCGAATTAAAATGGTGTCATTTCCCCTACATAAGTATTCATTGTTACCAGCAAATTACCAGTTAGATACTGTAGCTAGAGAAGCCAGTTATAGAAGCAAGAGTAAGCTCATACATGCATAGAAGTTTTGGGTTTGGAAGCGCCATCCATGGAGTGAGATTCTGTCTTAATCTATATATCTCAAGCACAGAATTTGGTCAAGTGGATTTCTGTTAAGGAAAAGGGACCAATGGTATATGAGTACCATTGAAAAAATGACTTCTTTGGGGCACTTGACTGGCTCTGTCTGTAGAGCATGTGACTCTTGATCTCCAAGTCATGAGTTAGAACCCCATATTGGGAGTAGAGATTATTTAATAATAATAATAATAATAATAATAATAATAATAATAATAAAATGAAAGAAAGAAAAAATGACTTCCTCTTTGCATTTCTTTCATTTCCATAGCTTGTACTTAGGAAGCCACTGGAACTTCAGCTTGCCTTTGCCATATCATTTCCCTGAGAAACCATATACAAATCATGGTGAGATTCAACCTAAAGGAAGAGCTAAGATTAGAATTCACATTATCCCCTCCATTCACGAGTCATAAGGCTTCTTGTATCTGAGAACCGTCATACATACTGGGTATTTATAAAATGAACAATTCCAGGGGCACTTGGGTGGTTCAGTTGGTCAAGCGTCCAACTCTTGATTTCAGCTCAGGTCGTGATCTCATGGTTCATGGGTTCAAGCTCTGCATGTGGCTCTGAGGTGACAGTGTGGAGTCTGCTTGAGATTCTCTCTTTCTGTGCCCCTCCCCTACTCATGCTTGTGCTCGCTCTCTCTCTCTCTCTCTCTCTCTCTCTCTCAAAAATAAGATAAACTTAAAAAGATGAACAATTCCAGCTGTGATCAAAACAAAACACGACAAAATAACCCCCCCTGATTAGCTATTAACCACCCACACACATGTCTGAACTGTATTACTTCTCTAGTGATTCTTTCAGCCATGGTAAAATGGAAAAACACCCTAAAATTAGAAGATTGTAAACAAACTGGATTTTTGAAATCTCATTTAATGTTTAATTTTAAAATGTCGATCTTAATTTGATGTGGCTAGAAAAACATTGGCTTCAACTTAGTCTGGCTCCTCTCTGAAACTACTCTAAAGGCGCAAAGGGCTCTTAATTAGCACTCACACATGGGACTTAATTCATACGCATATGCCACAGAAATAATGTTTCTGCATTAAATTACAGCAGCTGTGATATTTAAATGTTACTAGGAGTCAGCGAATTTTATAAAATACTGTACTATATTTCCTGAGAAATTTGCGCCCTCTTTTGGATAAAAATTGTCAAGACATTTAAATGTGAACTTTAATAAATGTAGTCAATGGCTTAAAAATAAACAGTTTTGTTTTAAAGACCGTGGGAAAGGAGGAGAAAGAACAGATGTTAAAGTCATTGTAGAGACAATATTAGCAGAGCTGCAAGGTCAAGATTTTGCCACTGCAAGGCAAAAGCGGCTATATGAAAGACCCACCATTAGGAATCTATTTTTTTTCTTTTAAATCAAAATGTGTAATGGCAATGAGAAAGAATGAAATCTGGCCATTTGTAGCAAGGTGGATGGACCTCGAGAGTGTTATGCTAAATGAAATAAGTCGGGCAGAGAAGGACAGATTCCATATGTTTGCACTCATAAGTGGAACAGGAGAAACTTAACAGAGGACCATGGGCGAGGGCAAGGGGACAAAATAGTTAAAGAAAGGGAGGGAGGCAAACCATAAGAGACTCTTAAATACTGAGAACTAACAGGGTTGATGGGGGTGGGAGAGAGGGGAAAATGGGTGATGGGCATGGAGGAGGATACTTGTTGGGATGAGCACTGGGTGTTATATGGAAACCAACTTGACAGTAAAATATAAAAGAAAAAAAAAGAATTGAACATGAAAAAAAATATGTTAGAAATTTTTGCCCTATGTTAAATTACAAAGTAATGTTCCTTAGGGCCAGTCTTCTCCAGAAAACAGTGGAAAGCATCTACTTTTCTCTTGAGACTATAATTTTTGTATGGACAGGGACAACTTGTCCTTTGGGTAGTCTTTCTGCCTAGATGAAGCAAATCTAAAGGAGTTCTTTCTTTCAGATGTAGGGAAATGCACGAACATATTTAAAGATACCTTGGGGGACATTTTGAAATTTTTCTTTTTTAACCAACATTCTCAGTAGAGTTGTCTATCACCACAATCTCTTTCTCCACCATCCCACTGACCTCTCAAGCCAATGTTACCTTTCTCACTCCTGTGAAACATCACAAGCCAAGGTGACAAGTGGCTTCATGTATGGGATTTAGTAGGTATTTTCCATTTTTTATCGTGCATCTTGTTTGACTTTTCTGCGCCTTTTGACGCAGGGGCCCTTTGCTCCCCCCTCCCCCCACCGCCGCTTCTTCCTTCTATATTATCTGTCCTTAGTCATGGAACAATATTTGTTTGTCCACCAAGTTCTCCAGCAAGTCATGATTCCGTATGAGCCATGTTGGACCCCTCACGTCCCCTGCTCCCCACATCACCCCATCTGGCTGACTCTATTTCTGAGCCATCTCTTGAATCATTCTCCCCTCCCCATGCCCATGTCACTCTTCCAGATTCACGCCTTCGTCACTTCTTCCACTGACTATCACAACGGCCTCCTGACTGGTCTTCCCTCGAGCCTCACCCCTCTAAGCCATCCACCATATGACTCCCGAGGTGACTTTTCTAAAAGATAGATCTGATTGTTTCTTGTCCCCTTTTAAAGCCCTTTACTGGTTCTCCAGAACCCACAGTGTGACATACATGTATTTTTTTTTATTAGAACATAGTTTTTTTTTTTTTTTGCAGGAACCACCCACACCCCAGAACATTTTATTCAGACCTTATTGCTTACAGTTAGAGACACTGATTGAACTACACCAAATATCCCTGTGCCCGGTGCCAGGTCACTCTTTGTAGAGCTTCCCTACGCTGTTGAGACCTGGGACACTGCTAGGCAGGGGCAGGGCCCAGAGTGAGAAAAATGGTACCTTCTAGGAGCTGTAGAGGGGACAGCGGGCTTTGAGAGGGCCCTTGGGGTGAGGAGAGAGGTCAGGAGTGTAGCCTTAAGCCAGGGCCCAGGGGCAACATTCCCTGAGATGAGTCAAGCTCCAGCCCTCTCTGGGATCTCCAGAAAAAGGCTGGATGGGTGTGGAGAGCAGCACTGTGGAAGGAGCAGGGGGCAATGTCTCCAGGGGCCATTGGAGCTAGGGGAGTTCGGGAGAGTGGCCTGGATGACGAGTGTATATTCTGTGACAGGTGGGCTTTCCTGCATTACAGTGGAGGTGGATAGCTCTTATGGGGGAGTCATGTACCACAGCGGGGCTGGAGTAACCAGTAGCAGGCCTGGGGGCAATGGGTCTGCTGGGGTGACCACAGGAGGCAAGGAAAGCCAACTGTTGCCTGCACATACAATATACCCCAGGGTCTGCTGCCCATCGCCTGCCACACCTGACTTTGGAATGATTGGCTGAGATCCTACCAAAACCACCTCACAGGGTTCCTCTGCCCAGATTGCCTTTTTTTCTTAATCAGACTGGAGAATTGCTTTCCTTTAACTTTTTAGACAAACTCTTTCCTCCCCAGGGGCCAGGTGTGAGGGCCACTCCCCCCATTCTTCCCGGCAGCAAGCTTCCATTGGTGCATCTACCACACAGAAATGGAGGTTTTACCTGTTTTTCCACTGGCCTATGAGACACTTAAGAGTAAACACAGGATCCAATTCATCCTTCTTGTGGTTTTTATTATAACCATATTGGCTACCGTTTATTGTGCCCAGGGCTAAAAACTGAGGTTTGGAGATATTAAGTGAACTGTTCAAAGTCATATGTACCCAGTTAATTGCAGAGTTGTGACTTAATCCTGGGGTTTTTAGGTTAAAAATCTGTGGTCTTTTAAAAATAATGCACTCCCAATTGGGGGTTTTCCAGTAATATTGCTAGTGCCAATAATACGTGTTATAACTACTACTGTGAATCAAGAACTCTACTAAACGCTTTATACAATGATCAGTTTCTGGAGAATGGGGAACTGATTTCGTTTCAATTCAACAGTTTGATATAAACAGTTCTTTAAAAATTTATGTAAGACATTCATAAATTTGACAGGACTATAGTTAAAGAGGTGGACCAAATGGCCCAAAATCTCCTTTCCAGCCCAAGATTCTGTGATTCTACAAACATTTTTCTTCTTTTGACTTAAAAAAAAAAAGGTCTTTTCATAAATTTATTTTCTTTACAAGCTATCCTGGCCATAGTTCATATGGTTATAACAATATAGAGATTTTTGTTTCCTGTTGAAACAAAAACCCCAGCAAACCAACAACAGTTTCTATGTGTTTTCCTATGTAACCTCCTAGATAACAGGCGGTGAATTGCTAGGGATATGATTGGGATTAAACAGGAAATGCAGTTTATTTGTCACAGAGTTTAAAACCTAGCAGAGATTACACGTTACCCAAATGATCCCTTGAGTGACCATATAATTAGGAACCGAATCAAATGCTCACGAATAAAGGAGTACTGTGCTCTGAAGCTGATCAACAAGGCTCATCTGTCCTCTGTGTCAGGAAGAATGCCCCTGAGGAAGTGAGCTAGGTCTGAGGCTTGATGGAGGGGTGTGGGAGGAGAGCCTTGCAGGTACAGCCAGCAGTCTGCGGAGGGATCTCAGTCAGAGGAGGGTGAGTGTGTGGGGAGCTGTCGCACTGGGCCCAGCAATCAGCACTGCTGGGCCCTGGGTACCTAGCCTCCACCCGGAATGCCTATAGACCTGAACTGTGATCCATTCTTCATGGTTGCCCAAAGACAGTGTGGTCCCTACAGGTAAGACCTAGGACTTCCATGTCTTTGTATCTCACAGGGGTATACAGATCATAAATGCTCAATGACTACTTCTCAATTTATTTGACCTAAGGTTCTTCCCTTCTACCTCCTTCTACCTCTATTACTAGAAGACACTCACAAATACCAACCTGATTTATTTTTTAATTAAACCATAAAATAGTCTCGGCAGAAAGTATTGGGGAAGTGGTGTATGTAAAGATCACTAGAAGACCAATTCTTTCTCTTAAAGATCTACTTTCTTTTTCATCCACATTTTCTTAAGGAAAGGTATTATATAGCAACATTGAAGGAAGTGTGTAGGGAACATCCATAGGGATGGATTGAATTGTGTCCCCACCACATGTGTTGAAGCCCTAACCTTCCTAACCTTCAATGTGTCTGTATTTGGAGAAAGGGCTTTTAGGCGGTAATTAAGGGTAAAAGAGGTCACAGGGGTGGGTCATAACCTGATGGCATTGGTGGCCTTGAGAAAAAGAGCCATCTCTCTTTCTCTCTGCCATGTGAGCACACAGGGAGAAGGTGGCTGTCTGCAACCCAAGGAGAGAGCCCTCAGACACGGACCAAGTTGGTTTGATCTTGGACTTCCAGCCTCCAGAACGGTAAGAAAATACAGTTTGGTTGCTTAAGTCACTCAGTCTATAGTATTTTGTTACAGCAGCCCAGGCTGACGAATATACCTGTACATTGAACCCACCATCTGGATGCTATCGACACTTTACTTGCTTCTTTTCCTATAGTTATTGCTTTTTATGAGCTGTGTGAAATGACTTTGCCTACCTCCAAGTCATGAAAATGTGCCCCTATAATTTCCCCCCAAACTTTATGGTTTTAGCTTTTATATTTGAGCCTATGATCTACCCCTAATTCACGTTATGTTTGGTGCAAATTAGGGGTCAAGGCTCATTTTTCCATAGACTCTCCAGTTATTTTAGCACCATTTGTGTAAATTCCCCTTAGGTGGCTTTGGTGTCTCTACTGAAAACCAAATGCTTTTGTAAGTGCAGGTCTGTTTATCTATCTTTAAAGAAATGTCAGTACATGGGGCACTTGGGTGGCTCAGTCAGTTGGACGTCTGACTTCAGCTCAGGTCATGATCTCACAGTTTGTGGGTTCAAGCCCCACGTCACACTCTGTGCTGACAGCATGAAGCTTGAATCCTGCTTCGAATTCTGTGTCTCCCTCTCTCTCTGCCCCTCCCCCACTCATGCTTTGTCTCTCTCTCTCTCTCTCTCCTTCTTTCATTTATTTATACTTTATAATATAAGTATTATATTATAATATTTATTTATAATTTATATTTATATATTTATTTAGAAATATATTTATAATATAAATATTATATTATATTATAGATCTCTTTCTTATTTATTTATAATTTATAATATAAATATTTATTTATTTTTGTAAAGAAAGGAAAATATGAAGGAAAAAAGAAAGCTAGCTATGGGGACAGGTGTTAATTTGTGGTGATAATTTCACCCTTGAACTGTGCATTAGAGGTGCCAACTCCTGTGCCATCAAAAATCGACTTTTAACTTTTTTTAAGTTTATTTATTAATTTTGAAAGGGAGAGAGAGAATCCCAAGCAAGTTTCTCACTGTCAGCACAGAACCCCACGCAGGGCTCAAACTCACAAACCGTGAGATCAGGACTTGAGCTGAAATCAACAGTCGGACACTTAACAGACTGAGCCACCCAAGCGTCCCAAAATTCTGCTTGTAACTTTTGATTCCTGAAAACCATAATAGCCTGCGGTTGACAGGAAGCCTTACTGATAACATTAACAGTCAATTGACATATATTTTGTATGTTATGTGTATTATATACTGTATTCTTACAAAGTAAGCTTAAGAAAAGAAAACGTTATTAAGAGAATCATAAGGGAGAGAAAATATATTTACAGTACTATACTGTACTTATTGAAAAAATCTGCTTATATGTGGTACATGGTTTAAATCCATGTTGGTCAAGGATCTACTAACTGTACATACAAATACTGAATCATTATGTGGTATACCTCAAACTAATATAATGTTATATGTTGATTCAAACTCAATTGGAAAAGAAGAAAGAAATGAAAAAGTAAAGAAGAAAATAAAGGGGCACCTGAGTGGCTCAGTCAGTTAAGCATATAAATTCAGCTGAGGTCATGATCTCACGGTTCATGGGTTCAAGTCCCACATTGGGCTCTATGCTGACAGCTCAGAGCCTGGAGCCTGCTTCCGATTCTGTGTGTCCCTGTCTCTCTGCCCCTCCCCGACTTGCACTGTCTCTGTCTCTCAAAACTAAATAAACGTTCAAAAAATTTTTTAATTAAAAAAATAAGAAAATAAAGTAGTTCTTACATTTCTTATTACAACAGGATGTTGTAAAGATTAGTGAGTTTCAGGAAAATACTTCAGTCAAACATACAGATAAAACAGTCCAAAAATACATGGTGTGAGACAGTTGATAAACACAGGGTGTTTCATTGAGTATCTGCGTAGCAAGTATTCCTCTTTGTGTAAAAACTTATAACCAGCACATTAACATTCTCCTTTCTGTGATTTGGAGTGTGGTCTCTGCACTACTGAAGGTGGAGAGAAACAGCCCACGTCTTTTGGTTGGATACACTCAGGCAGGTGAGAGGAACAATGGAGGTCAGTCTTTCTTTGCAGCCTCCGCGAAGCTTGCCAACCCAGGGGAATTTGCCCGCTCTGGACTCCGGTAATTCAATAGCCTCTTTCCTTCCGGTAGGGATTGCCTGGCCACTGACGGCCTGCCGTGAGTCTTCGTTTCGTGCCACTCACAAATGTTGTGGTTTAAACACAAAGAATTTTAACATCCTTCATATCCCAAAATAAACAGCAGCTCTGGAAATGTCACAGGGCTTAAACGGCACAGGAAATGGATTTAAATAATTCATGGGGCATTGTGAAAACTTTCTGATGCTCTCTTTTCCCTCCAGCTTCGAGAATAAACAAGTATAAGTGTTTGGAGAGGTGAAGTGAGTAATGAACTTTCTAGTTGGTGTTGGTGTGCATTAAAAATCATTCTATGGATGAGGTCTGATGTTTTAAGATATGAAATTTATATACTCTCAGTATCTATTTTTTAAATTTAAGCATAATAAACTCAGCATTTTAAATCATAAAAGTTACCCTCCATAACAGTTCTGTTGGGTTTGACTCTACGATAATTTACAATGTCATCCTCATCGTAATTATTAAAAGCAGCACCAGATGATCAGATCTAATAAGATAGTTTTGAGGGAGAGCAATCTTTTGCTAAACCAAGAAACAAACAAATAATAGAACAAGGTTGAAACAAATAATAGAAAGATAGAATCTGTTATTTGTTTATCAGTCCTGGGTATAGGACAAGGATTTTTGTACATTTAATGCCGAGAAGTAGGCAAAGAAAAAAGATTAGCAGTGTCCTACAAAAGACTTTTGGAGAATGGAGAAGGACCACTCGAGCATGAATGCTGCCTTGTGACGCCAAAAATAATAAGAGTTACAGAAAGCCAGGTGACTAAATTATTCCAGCCTGGAGGCAAGCTCACGGAAAAGCTAAGAACTCCACTGCAAAGGACTAGTTCCCTGTGCCCTTGACAATATCAAAAAAATAACATGTTTATAAGGCTAATGGCTCTTAACAATTCCTTTCAAGCCCTGTTTTCTATGTAACATGGTACATTCTTTGGAAATAAGCATGTTTATTCACTTCAGTTAGCTGGAAATCTTACTTGCCAAGGAAGAAATATTTCAGGAGCTCTGATGAAAACATTCCAAATCATTGGAAAAGAAAGTAGCACTGACTTACTGGATGAAGATAGAGATCCACACAGAAAGCAAGAGGAGATTGTAAGAGCATCTGTTGAATTTTCCTCTGCTGATTATTTTGACTTTGTTTTTCAGTTTAGAAATGTATAGATAATAGCATGGGTCTCTACAATCATAGTCACATAAAAATATATGTTAGAAAAAAAACTAGGTGTGGGCAGTAATATCTCACTGACCAAACCAGTTCCACATCAAAAAAAAAATCTTTGTTTCCAGTTTTGTTTCAAAAAGAAACAAAACATCCCATTGGCCACCAACCGGTCATGTATGTCGGCACCTTTTCTAATTCTCTGTAAACAAACAATTCATGCTATGTTCAAGCTCTAGAGATCAGTGTGTGTGGCATCTTAATGATCCAGCGAATTCCTCTCTTTAACTCAGTGTTACCAACTTGTTGAATGAACTGTATTTTTCTTGCCAACTACCCAGTTAATAAAATGGCCCATTAATGCAGTCCAGTGTCGCTGACTGATTTTGCTGTGATGTCTATTCTTGTTTCTGCTGCCATGAACTCCACACTTGACTGGTGGGGACATGCTCCCTTTCCTTTGAGTTAGCTTCTTCACGAAATTTGGCTGCCAGTCCTTTGCGGGAAGAAAATCATCACCATGTATTTTTATTTGACCTTACTCATTACCAGCATCGTGTTTGAATTTAATTTTTAGCAAATGGTTCATTCACCTAACTCTTGCCTTCCTTTAGCTGATTTTTTTTCTTCTACTGTATTTGAAGACCAAGAAATATTCAACACCAGAGTGTTTGACTCACTTGCATATAATGGCATTCTAGTGACACAGTCACACGGGAGAAGAAAAAAGATTTTGAACAAAGTTCTCCAATAAATACTTCTTATGACCCCCAAACACACTTTTAGATCTTGATCATAGAATCAGAAAATCTCCATGTTGCCACCAAACTTAGAGTTCAGTAGCTCAGCATACATCCAATTCAACTATAGTTGATGAGCAAAAACTTTCGCTTACAAATGCCACGTTCCTTCTACAGGGAATGGCTGTAACCGTTACTGAGGGAAGATGTGCTTTGCCTTTGGATGCACAGAATTGCACACGGCCATAGGGTGATAAACACGGACCACAGACTGGCTGTGGTAGATTAGCACTTGAAATGAGAAGGTGGACTTCTGGGTAAAAATCGGAGACATACATATTTACATTTGCTTCCTCCTGAAACTCCACTAAAAAGACAGTAAACAGACTTTTAGGGGCCATGTGTGGCTCAGTCAGTTAAGCATCCAACTCTTGATTTCTGCTCGGGTCATGATCTCACAGTTTGCGGATTTGAGCCATGTGTTGGGGGTCTGTGCTGACAACACAGAGCCTGCTTGGGATTTTCTCTCTCCCGCTCTCTCCCTCTTTCAATGAGATATCATTTCATACTCACTAAAATGATTTTAATAAAAATAAAAGGAAAATAACAAGTGTTGGTGAGGGTGTGGAGAAATTATAATTCTCACACCTTGCTGGTCAGAATGTAAAATGGTGCAGCTACTGTATAAAATAATCTGGCAGTTCCCCGAAAAGTTAACCGTAGAATTACTGTATGACCCGGATGTTCCTCTGTTAGGTATATCTACCCAAGAGAACAGAAAACGTATATTCATACAAAAACATGTATAAAATGCTCTTCCCAGCATTAATCATAATGGCCAAATGGTGAATACAACCCAGGTCTCCACCGACTGATGAATGCATAGACAACACGTGGTATTGGGAAATTGGAAAGAACTGAAATTGTTGTTGTTCACAGATGACATATAATTGTCTGTAGAGAAAATCCAAGAGAATCTACAGATAAATTATTAATATCAATAGGAGAGTGGGACACCTGGCTGGCTCAGTCGGTGGATCATGCAACTTTTGATCTTGGGGTTGTGAGTTCAAGCCCTGTGTTGGCTATAGACATTACTTAAATAACTAAATAAAGTCTTTTTTTAAAAAAATAGGAGAGTTTAACAAATTTATTGAAGCCAAACATATAAAAATTAAATTTCTGTGTAAATGAAGCCAACACTTAAAATTTTTTTTTCCACTAACAAAAAGAATTAAAAATATCAAAGAACCAGATAAATTTTAAGAGAGATGTTCAAGATCTTTAGGTGGAGAGCCTTAAAATATTATTGAATGAAATTAAAGAAGATTAAAATAAAACAATGTATTATGAACCCTGCTCTCATTTTAGATGGGACCTGGGGCAAGAACACGAAGAGGGGCCTGAATGTCCCACATCGAAATATTTAAAAGTGCTGGAACATAGCCCCTGGGTCACAGCCAGGTACTTTCCCTCATCCCAATTCTCCTTCCACCCCGGCTCATCTTACACTTTAGCAGGAGGAGACGTTCATGTGCATATGGGGACACAGCAATCCACACGTTCAAGCTCCGTCCATACACCTGTGTCCCTTGACAACCACTTGACTTCCCTTTAGCCAAATTCTCAGGAATGAGGATCCACACGGAAGGCTCTCTCTGCCTTGCGGGAGCGCCCTCAGGAAAAACTTGTGCGGGTCCTGGCAGTGGGAGAAAGCCGTTGGGCAGGAAATTCCAGGATCCTGACACCCAGATTACAGTCTACAAGGAGGGACTGATGGCTCTGAGTGACATAGCCCACTGACCCAGTAGACTCTTTCCAATGGGAAAGGGGTACAGTCCACAGAAGGCCTGAAATCGGGGTCCACGGCAGAGGCTCCACTGACTTGAGTCTGAGATTATACTTATTCATATGTCGTGTTCATTAATTGGAAGACTCAATATTATAAAGATGGCAATTCTCTCCAGCTGTTTTATAACTTCAATGCTATCCCCAATAAGAACTCCAACTTGTTGTTGTGGGACCTGACGCGTTGATTCTAGAATTTATGTGGTAACCCAAAAGTCCCAAACAGCTGAGATACTCTTACAGAGGCCCCAAGCTGGGACTCCTTACTCTACTAGGTCAAGTACTCATTACAGATACAGATACAGATACAGGAATTAGGACACAGTGCTGTTGGCCAAACAGTCCAGTAGGAAAGAATGCAGAGCACTTACAACAGGCCTGCACTGATAGATAAACGGATAAACAGATGGATGGATGGATGGATAGATAGATAGATAGATGATAGATAGATGATAGATAGATTTTTGATTCTAAAAAGCAAATCCTTCAATAAATCAATAAATGCTGCTAGGGCAACAAGATATCCATATGGGAAAAAAATGAAATAACTCTGCATATCACACACAAACCACTTCCAAGTGGACTGTGTACTTTACATGAATGACAAAATCGTCCAGAATGTAAGATGTTCTACAAGACGAATGGCTTGGTCCCTTCAACAAATAAATGCCATTAAAAAAAAAAAAAAGGCAAAGTTTTTTTCCTCAAAAAAACTTTTAAGGAAATATCAGCCAGTTTGTGCACCCTGCTATGTATGAAAATGGCATTAGGATGATGCAAAAATAAAGAAACCTTTTAGAAGGCTAAAATAAATTAGTAGCACAAGCCTGTGTAATTGTATCGAATTGGAGGCACAAACTAGGTCAAAATGATTCCCAAAGACCTTACCCCCGGCTCTTCCGGTTCTGCAGAGGCCTGAGGCGGGACCCAGCCTCTTCCTTCGCAAGGTTTACAAAACAAGAGGAACTTTGTGTCTGATAGATAGTTCTTGAGGAAGAAGTCTTTTCATGTTTGGAGTTGAAATGCTTCTGTAGTTTGGGAAGCTTGAAATTCTGATGTTTACTACTGAGATGAAAGGAAATCTTTGGAGACGTGAGTGTCAGGGGAACAGAATTCCCTACGTTGTATAAAGTAATAACAATTGGCTGAAGCATTTGTATCCTTTCAGTGTGAAAAGTTTGTTATGGACCCCAGGCATGGGGAGGTCAGGATGCGGACACACTGATTTAAGCACAAGTGAGTAGTGTGACGTAACCAATGAAGGCAGGGGGAGTGTGTTGAGATTCCATAATGTGAATCATTCTGGGTTTCTTATTTTTTGTTTGTTTGTTTGTTTGTTTGTTTGTTTTGAGGAGGAAGGGGCAGAGAGACAGGGAGAGAGATACTCTCAAGCTGGCTCCATGCTCAGTGCTCAGCCCCACATGGGGGCCTGATCCCAGGACCCCGAGATCACAACCTGAGCCAACATTAGGAGTGAGACACTTAACCGACTGAGCCACCCAAGTGCCCCTGGGTTTCTTTTCTCTTTTTCCTTTTATTTCTTTTTTTTTTTCTCTTAACTTCTTCACAATGGACAGTGCAGTTTAAATTCCAAGGTCATTTTGGTAGCACTGAAATAAGTTTATTTTGAAATTTAGAAAAATAATGTTGTGCTTTAATTTATAAACTATGATATATCTATGCCTAGTGTTCCTTTATTAAGTAAGGAGATACACCCTTTGGAATTTTAACCTTAATAAAAATTTAAAGCTTTAACATAAAAATTCTAATGCCAGTGTTAGAATTTTTTTTTTTTTTTTTGCCAATTCGATGAAGATCAGAGAAACTAACACCCAGGTACTGAAATAAGAAAATTTACTAATACTGGACATTCTCTGTATGTCAGGTACTGTGTTAAGCACTTATGTACATCATTGAGTTTGATTCTCAAAACAACCCTGTGAGGTAAACAGCATCCCCGCTCTGCAGATGAAGAAACCGAGAGGAAACCATGGAAACACGGCTTCCGTCCAGGCAACTCCCCTCGGCCACAACACCCACAATTCCTTCTGCTATCCTAATTGTTCTAATCTTTGAAGAAACGCTTTAATTAAACTTTAATTTCAAGTCAGATTGATTTTTATGATACCTTCTAATGATGATGGTCATCTTCTTTCCCCCTATTTTAAAATGCACAAAAGTGAATTTTGTTATTGTGGGGTCATTTGATATAAAACATGTATTTAAGTGTCAAAAGTCACTTAAATTATATCGAATGTAGCATATATGTAATATATGGGAAATCTACTATATTATATATAATACAATATCATATTATATTTTAATATTTTAGTATAATTTAATTAATACCATTGATGTACATGGGCTGAAAGCTTTTGTTATTAATCTAGAAAGTTTACTCTCGTATCATTTCCGATTTTGTTAACATGCTGGTGTCTACCGGGCACCATTTGCATGCATTCATTTGAGCACATGCACGTATGTTCATTTACATGCATATACATACATTATATTCCTCAAGCTACATCTCGAAGAAAAGCGCAAAGTCATAATTATAAGAGCAGCTCTTTCTTTGCATTTTAGATTTTCATATGCTTTTCCTATCTGATTTGCATTTACTCTCTCTTTACTTCCCATATTAATCTTGAACTTCTCCCCTCCCTGTCCCCTTAGCCTACTAGACCCTGAGATGCTCAGAGCACTTTGCAGCACATTATCTCAATTTACGCTTACTGACACTGCCTTCCATTAACCCCTTTATTTGATGGCTGAAAACCCATTCATGTGCCTCCAACAAAGAATCGCCCCCTGTGGCAGGCTCCTGTGCTGGCAAGAGTTACAAACTCAAAGCAAGGAGCATGGTAGCCTGAGTTAGCAGCCTGTTTCTGCTCCTCACCCACTACACAGCCCGGGTCAAATGTCTGTGCCTCTCTAGCCTCAGTTTTCACATCCATGAAATGGAGATAATACCTCCTTTGTTTCTCTCTGGGGCTATGATGAAGTTTGGTGAGATAAACTGCAACACGCCTAACAGCTAACTGCAGTGAAGACTGTCCCGTCAGTCCTCCCTCTTCTTAAGAAGCTACCAGCCCCGGGGGCACCTGGGTGGCTCAGCTGGTTGAGCCTCGGACTCCAACTCAGGTCATGATCTCCCAGTTGCGAGCTCGAGCCCCACATCGGGCTGTCTGCGCAGAACCCACTTCAGATCTTCTGTCCTCCTCTCTCTGTCCCTCCCCCGCTTGCATTCTCTCAAAAATAAATAAACATTAAAAAAAAAAAAAAACCAGACCCAGACTTTGATGTTCTTGCCTAAAGATCGAAGCCTGGATGCAAGGGCTGCAACAATCATCATGTGACCAGACACGGGAGAAAGGCCCAGAGTCACAGAGACCTTGCTTCGGTCTTGTCAAGCCTCTGGACCAGCCCTGGGCTACCAACCTTCAGATCCCTTGTTCAGTGAGAGAAAAATAACTCGCCTGACATACTAGCCCGTAATGAGCTTGCGGTATGTGCCTAGCACTGTGCCAGGCACCTGACATGCACTGTCCTTTCTAACCTCCAGAACAGCCCTCCTACCGGAAACTAAGCTGTAGTGAGATTAACCAGTTCCCCGGTGTCACGTGGCCCTACTGATGGCCGTCACGTCCTCAGGAAGGCCTCGACAATCGATTCAGTTATTTCATTACTGTCAGAAATATGATACAAGATCACACCCTAAACCAAAATATTTTTCTTCTGACCAACATCTACCGACAGTTCCACAGCCCTGGTCGCATTAGTATTGTTGAGTTTCCTAGAATCCATTTAGCAGTTACTCGGTCTTCGAGCAGTCATCAGGAAGTTGTACTTGCTAAAATCAGACATCCCATGGATGGAATTATTTTTGCCTTAATTGCTGCAATTGCAAAACCTGTAAATGCAGGTTTTGTAAATGTTCTCACGTAATTATAGACGTGATCTAAGACAGAACTTTGGGACCTAGCTCATTAATGTTTCCGGGAGTTAGAGTAGACCCAGAACTGTTTGAGTAAAATCTCAAAAGCTCTGCCCTCAAGGATTCTCTGTGAGGATGTGATCGTGATAAAGATAATGATGTCTAAACATTTATTGAGTGCAAAGTATGCGCTAGGGATATAGCAGTACATAAAACCTTAAGGATGCTATTTTTAATATTGGATCTATTAATCCTGTCTAAATACCCAAGCTAAAGATTCCAACAGCCAATATCTTCCCAGAAATCATTAGTACAGCTGACCACTTGAGTGCATACACTCATTCTGTCCTCATAACAACTCTGTGATGAATGATATAATAATCTCCACTTTACAGGTGAGGAAACCGAGGCCAAGAAATATTAAGTTTCTTATCCCACAATTCTTAACTGCTAATTAGTGACAGAAAAGGAATTCCAACCCTAGGGATATGTCCTGTTTAATAAGAGAATATTCGTTGATTATCAAAGCCTACGCTCGATCTCTTAGTTGGTAACACAGAATAGCTACTCTTTAGAGTCGCATCAGAAAATTCTCATTGCATGATGTAAACTGTGGTATCGACATAGTCATTGAGAATCTGCTGAAGAGAATGAAGTGTATCCATATTCTTGGCTCAAGCCAACGTTGTCATTTGGTTGACTACCTTGCTTTGGTTCCCTTTAGAATTGACTTTATTATGCTTTGCCATTTTGCAGTTGACCTGCTTTGAGGGATGGCACAAAAAAGTTTTCTAAAGCTTTTGGGTTTACTGTAATGATCTTAGTGAAAGTGTTTTCTCTTCCATCACACAATGTGATTATATGAATGCAACCCAACATAAACTGGCTAAAGCAAAATTGGAAAGGATTGGCTTATGGAATTGAGAAGTCTGGATGTAGTTCAAGCGCCACTTGACCATGGTCAAGTGATGTCAGCAGGATTTACTTTTCTCATCCCATGTCTTTATCTCGACCCCATTCTCAGATCAACTCTGCTCTTGAGATCTTTAAACAGCAGCAGCAGCTCCAGCATTCATGTGTTCTCATGTGCAAGTTCAGAATCTTCCCCAGAAGTCCAAGTGATCTGATTAGCTGTGACTGAGTCATGTGCTTGTCTCAGAACCAATCCTGGTGGCCAGGCGGATGTAACGCATTCACCAGACTCGGTGGGAGGGAGGGATGGTGAATGAGAGGGTAGAAGGATGCTTGGGGGCGGGGGGGAGTCAAATCCACAAGCTACACACTGACAAGTAGAGAATAACCCCCAAAAGAAAATTGTTTAGTTATCGGGCAAGAATAGATGGACACCAGGCAGCAAAATTAGCCCACTCCACCACAGCCCACTTTGTATATCTGTGAGAGAAATTTCGCTTGATTTTATTTCATGGACACTGTGACCAATGTATCTGATTGGTAAGAAGGAGGCTGGGTACCATACCTGTTGACCCACCTACATTAATTTGTAAAAGACCTATGATAGGCAGACCGTAGCTTTATTTTGTTTTCCTAATATTATTTTCTCTTTATGTCTTGCCTCATTTACTCGTGATTCTTTTATATTGTGTATATTATGACAAGCTGCTTTAAAATTCTTTTGGGGAAAAAACTACATAAAGCCTTAAAGATGTTATTTTTAACACTGAATCTATTAATACTGTCTAAATATCCAAGTTAAAGATTCCAATAGACAATATTTTCCCAGAAATCACTAGTACAGCTATTAATATGGTTCCTATGTATAATTCTATCAGAAAAAATACAACATATTTTATTACTATTATGTTTTATTTTAGAGAGAGAGATTGTGAGAGCACAGAAGTGGGGTAGAGGAGGAGTGGGGGGGCAGGGCAGACAGAAAGAGAAAATTTCAAGCAAGCTCCACCTTCAGCAAGGGGCCCAATGCGGGACTCAGTCCCATGACCCTGGGATCGTGACCTGAGCCAAAATCACAGATGCTCAACTGACTGAGTCACCCAGGTGACCCTCGGGCATATTTTAGTTTCTGCCTAGACCACTTATTCTCTATTTGTCTCACTGACAATTTTCTATTCAGCTTCTAAGATTCAGTTTATCAACTTTCCTTCCTTGATTGCACCCTTCTCCCCTCCCCAGATCCCTAAGGCTGGTAGGTTTTCTTGTTCCTTTTATTTGTTTGTTGTGGGACAAGCTCCGGGGGGGGGGGGGGGCAAGTGCTGTAACTCTAGCCCCTGGTACAGAGCAGGAGTGCGCGCTCAGTAAAACCCATGCAGGAAAGGGAAAAAGTGGGAAGGAAAAAGGGAAGGGGAAAAAAGGACAGCAAATGGAGGAAGGGAGGGAAGGAGAAAGGAAGGAAGGAAGGAAGGAAGGAAGGAAGGAAGGAAGGAAGGAAGGAAGGAAGGAAAGAAGGAAGGAAGGAAGGAAAGAAGGAAGGAAGGAAGGAAAGAAGGAAGGAAGGAAGGAAGGAAGGCAGATTGGCTTCCTCACAAGTGACTCTGGGTAAATATTGCCTATGGTCAGTGGATATGGCTAGTCACGTATCTGGCAGGAAGAAATCTGTCCTCTCACTGTAAGTCCTGATTAACTTCCTAATTTATACAGTACAGGATTTATAATACAAGAATGAGGACCATAAGAAGATAGGATCCCCTCATCACCCTTCTAGGAACACACAAAGACCGGAGGTCGGAAGTCGTTCTGGAAGCCGCAGGACAAGTTTTGCAACCACCCTGGACAAGTCCTTAGGAATGGCAGAGGGACCAGAATCTTTGTCACGAATTTGTTTGCCTAATAATAGGGGCTTTAAGGGTCTTGGGAAATTGGTTTTCTTTGGGAATGACTTGAAGTCTCCCATATCCTTGTAAATATTTTTAGTAAAAACATCATCCTCTTGGATTTCAGAGGAGGTTTTTTAAAGAAAGAAAGCTTGAAAGCATTCACAAAGTAATGTGCTCTGGAGCCATAGCTGCTTATTTGGAGGTATGTCCTCTTTAGTCTGAATCCAAACCTCTGGTCAACACAAACCTTCTTTGTGAATCCTTTCAGCCTCAAGCTATAATCTTCAAAGTTCTCAGAAGGTTACATTTGCATGTTGTTTCCAATATTATAAAATGCCATCTAATCTGCCTGAAGATTCAGAATGTAATGATACTGTACAAATATGGCTTTGCACCACCTGCAACGCATGACGAATGTTCTATTACTGTGAGGTTCTAGTACTCTCCTACTGTTTACTCGGCATACGTTTCCAGCAATTATTTATTTGGATAGTTTAACGCCTATTATTTTGCAATTACAAAACATCTTCATGTTTTAAAAACTTCTAAAAACAAGCTGGCTTGGGATTCCTGCCATTTCCCCCATTCAATAGTTTTTTTTTTAATTTATGTTTAATTGAAATATACTTGACATACAGTATTATCCTAATTTCAGGTGTATAACACCGTGATTTGATCATTAATACATTACAAAATATTTGCCAGGTTGTGTAATTACCATCTGTCACGACACAAACATATTCTAATAGTTAATATGAATGCAGTGATGTGTCAGAAAAGTCCCTAGTACTTCTAACAGGAAAAGCCTTATTAAAACACCACTACAAAATCTTTCCCCGAATAGCCTGCCAAACCCTCCTCACCCAATACAAACAACAAAAACAACTCCAGGCTCCCCTTCATCTGTTTTTCTTCTAGTGAGTTGAATATTTAAAAATGGGTCAAATAGCAATATGGGACCCACTGTCTGCATTATGGCCACGAAGGAAACAAGAATTAAATCGCCAGATAAATCCCTTCGGTTATTGGAGCAAGGACCTCAACATCATTTTCACAAGTTAGTCTCGTCAGTGTGGGGATTTTATAGCACCTCGTTAGCGCTTATGTTTCAAAGAAAAAGAAGGAACTGAGTTTCTCTCAGAAAAAAAGAAAAAGGAACATGTGCTTTTATATTAATTGGGAGCCAAACAGGCACAAGTTCAGCGGAGGACTAGAAAGGGACTCTGTCCTCAAGCCGGCCGAGGTCCAGGGTTTCGGCAGGTGGCGCTCTTTCCCCAGGGTGGGTGATCCGGTAGGGGGCGTAGAGGAGCCGGGACCACCTCCTCCCGGGTGCATCCCGGCCAGAGGAGGAGGCCTGTTGACACCCCAGAGGAGGCAAGCCCTGCGGGGAACCCAAGGCTTCTCAAATACGGCAGCTCCTCTTCCTCAGTCCTGCTGACTCATCGCCGCACCTCACGCAATGGAGAAACAGTCATGCCACAAAATGCAGTCATTCCGTTCTTGTGTGCAACCTCTTTCCTTCTTGAAAAACACCATGCCCGGGTGCAGGCTGCAGCTCTCCCTCCACAGTGTGGCTCCAGCCGTCTACTCCTTTGGCCTCAGGGCCACCCCTGCGTGAGTCCACATGACATCACGTCACACCTCAGACACCGTGATGGCCTCCATGCCTGCCCTAATGCCTGCCTGTCTGCCCAGTAGCCGGAGGGAACCTCCTAACATTCAGATCATCATGTCACACTCACCCCTTGCCGGCTCAAACCCTTCAATGGCCTTCCGGTTCTCCAAAGAACTCTGGAACGCTGTGCCTTGACTTACAAAGCATCATCACTTACATGGATCATCCTGTGATCCATGGCCCCTCTTGGCCTCTGTCTCCTTGCTCGCTCTTTTCTAGCCACCCTCACCTGCTCGCAGTCTGTAGAAGACCCTTCAGGTCGCTTGCTTTATGACCTTTGTGCTTCTTGAGACTTTGTCTGAAGCATTTAACTTGACTCTTCTCAGACTCTGAGTTTTCATTTAAATGTTATCTCCATAGACGGGGCACGTTCTACCGCTCTACACAGAAAGAACCCAGGTCCAGCGCCTGGGTGACTCAGTCAGTTGAGCCTCCTACTCTTACCCTCGGACTCTTGATTTCCCCTCAAGTGGTGATCCCAGGGTCATGGGATGGAACCTGGCATTGGGCTCCCCGCTGAGCATGGAGCCTCTCTCTCCCTCTCTCCAGTCTCCCCCACTAAGGCGCTCTCTCACTCACTCTCACTCTCTCTCTCTAGCTCTCTCAAAACAACAAAACCACACCCAGTTCCTCCACCCTGTAATCTGTGGGGTGCTGGTAGATGTGTAGCCACTGGCTTTCCAGGGAAGGGAGAGAATTCCTGATTGCTAATATTTGCCAATTTTGTGTTGTAAATACTACAACACAGCTGACTTGAAGCTATCAACGTCAAGTCCATGAGCAGGCAAACTTTCTGAAAGGAAAACGATCAGCTCTTGAGAGCTGACATTCGCTGGCTCCCAGCATCCCTGTGCGTTATTACGTATCACGCATGGCAGCTCGTTTCCTTCATGGCACCCCTGAAAAGCACTAATAGTGTGTTTGGTTATACATATGCTGTTTTGTTTGTCTCTGCAGGTTATAGCCAGAGTTTGGAATGTAAGGTCTATGAGGGAGGGTCTATCTCGACCCTAGCCCCATTCCTATTCAGTATAGTAAGTTTTCAAAATGTATTTATGAGTTGAGGCACATGGCTGGTTCAGTTGGAAAAACTGTGACTTTTGATCTCCAGTCGTGAGTTCAAGCCCCACATTGGGTGTACAGATTACTGAAATAAGTAAAAAAAATTTACGAGTTAATGGTAAGAGCTCTTTCCACACACAAGGGTTTTCTTTTTGAAAGATTTTCTTTTCTTAGGTTTCCTGTATTAACAAAAAAAATTTTTATTTCCTAATTTCAGGGGGAAAACCTCTTATCTGATGTTTTTAAAAGCCACAAGTCCAAGAAAGAGACCAGATGTTGGCTAAGGAGAGAGCACAGGAGGGGAAGGGGCACAGAGGGAGAAAGGGCTGGACGGGGGATTGGATGGAGTGAAGTAGAATGAATTATAGGTGAACTCCTTTAGTGAAATGATTTTTAGCCTTAATGTTAATTAGAAAATAAGCCAATCAGGGGCACCTGGGTGGCTCAGTTTGTTAAGCCTCCGGCTTCAGCTCAGGTCATGATCTCACGGTTCGTGGGTTTGAGCCCCGCATCAGGCTCTGTGCTGACAGCTAGCTCAGAACCTGGAGCCTCCTTCAGATTCTGTGTCTCCCTCTCTCTCTGACTCTCCCCTGCTTGCACTGTCTCTCTCTGTCTCTCAAAAATAAATAAAAAACATTTTTTAAAAAATTAGAAAATAAGCCAACCTTTGGTGTAGAGCAAGCCCTGCTTTTTGTTATATAAAATGGAAATTTCTCATTCACCACTGTGTGCCCACCACCTAGCACAGTGACTGGCAGACACTGTACTCAAATATTTATTTGTTTTTATTAAAATGTTTTTTAATGGTTATCCATTTTGAGAGAGAGAGAGAGTCAGAGCATGAGCTGGGGGAGAAGCAGAGAGATAGAGAGAGAGAGAGACAGAATCTAAAGCAGGCTCCAGATTCCTAGCTGTCAGCACAGAGTATGAGGCAGGGCTCAAACTCGGGAACTGTGAGATCATGACCTGAGCCGAAGCCAGACGCTTAACGGACTGAGCCACCCAGGTGCCCCTCACGTATTTATTGAGTAATGACTAATGTAGAAGCTCTTGGCTTTGGATTATAAGGACCATGCTACAGTGGTAGGAAAATTCCAAATTCAAGTTAATAAATTTTTTTAAGGTTGATTATTTTTGAAAGGGGGGGAGGGGTGCCTAGGTGGCTCAGTCAGTTAAGTGGCTGACTCAGCTCAGGTCATGATCTCACAGTCCATGGGTTCGAGCCCCATGTCAGGGTCTGTGCTGACAGTTTGCTCAGAACCTGGAGCCTGTTTCTGATTCTGTGTGTGTGTGTGTCTCTCTCTCTCTGACCATCCCCCACTCACCCTCTGTGCCTCTCACTCTCAAAAATAAATAAACATTAAAAAAAATTTTTTTAATGAACGAGAGAGAGAGAGAGAGAGAGAGAGAGAGAGAGAGAGAGAGAGAGAGAGAGTGTGACTGGGGAAGGGGCAGAAAGAGGGAGACACAGAATACAAAGCAGGCTCCAGACTGAGTTGTCAGCACAGAGCCTGATCCAGGGCTTAAATCCATGAGACCTGAGATCATGACCTGAGCCAAAGTCAGATGCTCAACTGACTGAGCCACCCAGGTGCCCCGGAAGTAATAAAACATTTACTGAGTGAGTATTCAGATATTGGTAAAAAACAAAACAAATCTTACATGCAGAAAGCTAGAGTTTCTGCATTCTGGCTCAGTCCCGTCCCCCATGTCAGCCGTAGGGACATGAAGCCCGGGCACAGGGGCACCTCCTCCCAGCTCACCCGAAAGCACAGGTGGCGGAGTTGGCAGAAGAAGATGGCACCAGGTATCTGGGAGTAGACAGCCCCGGGCCGGAGCTGCCCTGTGCTTCTGGGAGATTTCCAGGGCAGCATCCTGTGTCTCGGAAACGAAGTGATTCTCCTTGGGTGAAATTGCCTACCTCAAAGGGAGTGAACACATTCCCTAGGTCTTCATTCACCCAAATCTCTCCCTCCGAGCCTTGTGATTGGCCGACCCAACACACTGCTCCCATGTACAGGAAAGGAAGCAGGAAGAAAGAGAGGCGGAGGGAGGAAGGAAGAGAGTCTTCACATGAAAGGCCTTTCCTAGTTACAGCACTGGCCTGGGTCCGAACACTCCTGCCAGGAGTCCTCAGCTCCGTTTCTCAGCCATGCCCGCTGCAGAAAACCCCGCACAGAGAAACACCTTTCTAAGCCAGCTGCCTCCCCGCACCCACGTTTCTCAACACTTGTTTCTGTTAACAAACAGACGTAGGTTTGCAAGATCGCCTCGTTTGGGGCGTCTTTTTCTCTTGCGTTTTTGTTCACTGCCATTCTATTGTAGGTTTTGCTTTTCTCACCCAAAGAAAGCCCCACAATAGCTTGGACAAATGATACTAATCTGTATTTATAGTATCTTATTTTACTTAATGCTGTTTTTGGTTCTTACAGCTGACTGACTTTCGGATGTATGAAAAGATTGGATGGGGTTCCTGCAAAACTGGTTGTCAAATGCTCAAGTCTGTAGATGTTCCAAGAATCTCTGAGCTTTAAGAAGTGAACTCTGCAGTGCAAAATGCTTTATTTGCTATAAAACTCTTAGGCTTGACAAATACATCATATTCATAGACTACTTTTACTCCAACTTTAGAGTTGGACTGCTTTTTTTGGCTGACACAGCCTTTCCAATGTCCTGGAAGGTTTCTTATTACCCTTGTTTTATATTTGGAGGCCACAGGTTTGAATAACTTGAGTCAGATAGCAAAGCAGTCCATCTCCAACGACCTAGCATATTTTATCACATAAAGTTCCTAGCAACGTAGTTTACAAACTTACCAATATTGAAAGATTTCTTGACTTGTGCAAAGACTATTTGCATGATTAAAAAATAGTTAAATTTTCATAGTATGTAACATAAGATGTATACATATGCACACATTTTATTATTAAGCCATAAAAATTTTTTTAATGCAGGACATAGTACAGATTAGGAGAGGGCAAATCAGGAAGGGGCTTAACAAATAAGCAGGCAGTCAAATGGTGCAAAATCTATTGTATGCAGAGATAAGATCCGTACCCTTAAGAAGTTTACCAACCTGGGAAGACAGAGAACAAAAATTCTCTAATTAATGCTACAGAAAGAATCAGACTCCTGGAGGGGCGCCTGGGTTGCTCAGGAGATTAAGCATCTGACTCTGATTTTGTCTCAGACCATGATCTCATGATTTGCGAGATCGAGCCTTGAGCTCTGCACTAATAGAGCAGAGCCTTGATTGGGATTCTCTCTCTCTCCCAATCTCTCTCTCATCCCCCTTTCTGTCCTTCCCCCACTGGCACTCATGCTCACTCTTTCTCTCAAAATAAATAAATAAGAACATAAAAAAAAAAAAGAATTAGAGCCCTGGAGCAAAATACAAAGTTCTGCAAAATGGCAAGGCAAGGAAGGCATTCACATACATTAAGGTTTGTTCAGAGAGCTCAGGACAACTACAGAAGGCTTCTAGAGAAGGCTAGTGTTCTGTTAGGTCGGTAGACGGGGAATATGGAGATTGGCCAAAGCCAGACTCAAAGGTAGAAATTCCCAAACTTCGTCCCTTGGGAGATGTCCTCGCTTGTAAGCCAGACTATCCATTTTCACTCCAGCATTCCTCCCAGGGCCAGTGGAAGGAACATCGCCACATTCAAGGTGACCCTCTCCGTTTCAGCAGTGCTGGAGCCCACTGCAAAGGCCTTCCCACTGCTCAGATTTTAGGGATTTTGAGAGGCCGTTGACAGTGTGTCTATGTAGTTTACAATGTGCCCAGGTGGGACTATTTATACCACAGAAATGGGAGACGCTATAAATTGGTGCCGTCCACCCACCACACCCACCAACTGAAGATGCATGGCTTACAGTCAAAGAACCACATCATGGGGGTGTTTGAAGAAGAGAAAAGAGGTCAACAGGAGGGGGCAGAAGAAAGGAATAAGGAAGAGGCAGAGCAACGAACCCAAGGTGGCAGGAGACCATCAACGACTTTCCGGTAGGGTGAGTGCCTGACCTAGGAACCAACAGGAGAGAGGTGTGCCTCCGGAGGAGTGGGGCCACTAACTTTATATTTTTGGGGGAGGGTAGAGATGCTTAAGCCTTGTATTATAGGAGAGCTCAATTAAAATTTCTTTCAAGGCACCTGAGGGGCTCAAACACTGACATCGACTCAGGTCGAAGCAGTTTGTGAGTTTGAGCCCCACATCCAGCGCTGTGCTGACAGCGTGGAGCCTGGAGCCTGCTTCACATTCTGTGTCTCCCTTTCTCTCTGCCCCTCCCCAGCTTGCACTTTATCTCTCAAAAATCAATAAACATTAAAAAATTTTTTTAAAAGATTTTCAAAAATCTGGCAATATTCTGCCTAACTCCTAACTTTTTTATGAAGCTAAAATTATTGTGGCTTTGCCATGTGGCCTGACCACCTGTTTCTGTGTTGTTGGAGCAGATTCTGAACAGTTCTTACAGAATTTGGGCCCTGCCTGCTGCTTGCCTCTGAATTAAGGCAGCCATGATCTCATTACACTCCATTTTCATGCAAGGATGTCCCCTGTGTCCCCACAGCCTGACTCCTGCGGAGTATTTACGTCCAGATTTGACTGGCCACATGGTGTGGCGGACCTTCATCTACTTGCTTCCCTGGACAGACCTAGCGCGTCCCATACCACATTCGCGATCTCTCCCCCAACACTTGCATCCTCTTCTACGTTCCAAACTTGCTTATCATCCTCTAAGTAGTTACCCAAAATAAAAACTTGGGTGTCATCTCTGGTTTCTCTGTGTCCCTCCCTGCCCACATCTAATCAGTCAACATATTATCATTAACACCTGTCTCCACAGCGACTACCACTGCCTTCCATCAAGTCCTCAACCCTTTTTCTCTGGAGTCCCACAAAGACGTCCTAATTATCTGGGGGTCTGTGCCTTTAGCCTCCCAGTCCTCTAACCTATGCTCCATGGTCGAGTCCCCTGGAGAAAGTCCAAATCTGATCGTGCCATTTCCCCATTCCTTCAGAAGTCTTCTAGCATTTCCACGACAAAGTTCAAGCTCCTCATGTCAGCCCACAAAGCCTCATGAAACAAGGCTTGTTTACTCCTCTGGTCTGAATATTCCTTTCAGCTCCCTCAGAGCCACCCTCCAGCCTGGCTCTCCAGACAGTCCGCAACACCGTGCTGTCACATCCCAGGGCATTAGCACGATCTGTGCCTGCAGCCCGGAATCCCCACAAGACTCCCCTAATCTCGGCACCTACTTCATGATTCCGCTCACTCCTACTCATCCTTTACAATGCAGCTCAAAATCAGCCCCAAAAGGAAATTGTCCATGTCTCTCTCTGACCCCTCTCGGGGCTCTTTCCTTCTATGTCATCTGAGGACCTAGATGGTCAGGTACGTGTCTGCTTTTCTTATTACTTGACAAGAACCACGTCCTCTGTGGCCTTGGGTCTTCTTTGCCCAGCACTTAGTTCACGTTGGAGACACGTTGGCACAACTGTTTGTCCTGGCCTTGATTTTCCGTGTAGCTGGGGCAGGCAGCTTGAGCACAGGCTTTGCATCCGATGCAAGGAATACAATATGGGGAGTGATATGAACTTGACTTTACTGCGTGGGACCACAAATAAGGGGTGGAAACATAAAGATGGTAGGTTTCCTGGCGATCGCCTTTCAATAATACTGACGCAGAGAAGAGATTCAGAGGGATGGTGAGGCCGGACATATAGCACAGGACGCTACCGGGGGCCCCGGGCCAGGGAGCCTCAGGGGGCTAATATGAAAGGCAGCGGGACTAGGAAGTGGGGACAAGGCTGAAAAATTGTTGGTTCCGGGTGTGCCAGACGCTTTACACACAACATCGCCATCATTCTCACAACCATTTTGGGAAATAGGTTTATCTTTAAGAAACTAAACATCTTGCCAACAAGGAAACTAAAACTCAGAGGTTCAGAGGGGAGAGGCCAAGCCCCACCTTCTCCCATCACACGGTCGATGTGGATTCAAACCCTAGTTCGTCCCTTTGTAAGAGCGCACACGTCCCCAGCACCACACTCTTCTTACTGACGTAGAAAAGGATGTGGGAGTAAAGGAGGTGAAATGTAAATGGAGCCTTGGCCCCGGTCTTCCCTCAACTCACAAATGTTTATCCGTGGAAGGTGGCCGAAATTAGGTAACAGCTGAAAGGCATATCTGCATCGATGGAGCATTTTTTTCCCCAATGGAGAAACGTGGATGTTTTCGAAGACAAACACATCTTCCCGTGTTTGTTTTTAACGCCCATGGAAAGTAGTGTTCGCTGGTCGAACTAACGCTGAGCTGAGGCTTTGTGAGCACATGTGAGTGGATGGCACCAGGTTCCAGGGCCCGTGGGGGGAGCGTAAAGAGCAGGGCACCTGTCTCTGTCAAGACCCGCCCCCCTCCCCCACGGCCTGCTGAAAAACCCCATTTCAGCTCTCTTGCCCCCAGACTCCACCACACACATCAGTGTAAGAGGAGGGCTGGACGAGAAAACGGAGGTCACCTTTCGGGGGGCACTGAGTTTGTGGCATAGGAATCCTCCTTTTCCCTCACCTCCCTGTTGGGAAGAGAGGACTTGACCTCGTTTCTCCAGCGATTTTTTAAAATTTTTTAACATTTTATTTTTGAGAGACAGATAGAGACAGAGCGCAGTTGAGGGAGGGGCAGAAAGAGAGAGGGAGATACAGAATCTAAAGCAGGCTCCAGGCTCTGAGCTAGCTGGCAGCACAGAGCCTGATGCAGGGCTCAAACCTTCAAAATGTGAGATCATGACCTGAGCCGGGGTTGGATACTTAACCGACTGAGCCACCCAGGCACCCCTCTCCAGCGATCTTCTTACAAGATTAGCAGAACCTAGCCTGGGCCTCTTATCGAGATGAGACAGATGACCATCTCTTCCCAGAATGGTGCTGGCACCAGCGCTGCCGGGTGTGGAGGGACGGTGGCCCTGGGAGAGTGTCACTGCGGCTGTCTGCTGTGCCAAGGAAATGGGACTTCCCCTGGCCAGCTCGTAAGAAAACAATGTTTCCTGTCTTGGAAGAGATAAAATGTTCACTTTAGCAAATGTTCTTGTTTCTCAAGAGAATGGGAAAGAAATCAACCACTGGGGAGAATGCGCTGGTCTTGTCCCACCCACCCTGTCCTTACCGACAGGACCAGGTCCACCTTCTCCTTACGGAGCGAGAAGGGCTGACCTAGAGAGGCGGGTGGTTACAGGAGCCAGGTGGGTTGAGAAGGCAGAGCCTCCCTGGCATCATGATCTCATGGTTTGTGAGTTCGAGCCCTGCATTGGGCTCTGTACTGTTGGTGCAGAGCCTGCTTAGGACTCTCTCTCTCTTCTCTCTCTGGTCCTCCCCAACTTGTTCTCTCATTCTCTCTCTCTCTCCCTCTCAAAATAAATAAATAAACTTAAAAAAAAAAAGAACTGGAGCGCCTGGGTGGCTCAGTTGGTGAGCATCCAACTTTGGCTCAGGTCATGATCTCATGGTTCATGGATTTGAGCCCCGTGTCAGGCTCTGTGCTGACAGCTCAGAGGCTGGAGCTTGTCTTCAGGTTCTGTGTCTCCCTCTCTCTCTGACCCTCCCCTGCTCACGCTGTCTCTCTCTCTCTCTCTCTCTCTCTCAAAAATAAATAAAACATTAAAAAATTTAAGAAAAAAAAGAAAGAACTTCCCAGGAGTCAGAGGGAGTGCTGTCTCCTGAAGAGGAAGGCAACAGACAGGACGTAGAACCTGAGATGTCAGAAATTAGGTGAGAGGAGCCTGGGTGGCTCAGCCAGTTAAATGTCTGACTCTTGGTCTCAGCTCAGGTCTTGATCTCAGGGTCATGAGTTCAAGCCCTGCATTAGGCTCCACGCTGGGCCTGAAGCCTACTTTTTAATAAAGGGCAAACACTGAGAGCAACACAAGAAAGACTGGGTGCAAGAGAGAAGCGTCCATGGTGGGAGACCCCTTCTTCTGGAAGAACAAAAAATAGAATAGAGAAAACTCCAGCAAGATATAGACTTATGCCCAAATATATCAGTGATTATATTAAATGCAAATGGAACAACCATTTCAATTAAAGGCAGAGATTATTAGTCTGGATTAAAAGCAGAAACAAACAAACAAACAAAAAAAATCAGAAAAAACAAGACCCCAGGGTGCCTGAATGGATCAGTCAGTTAAGCTTCTGACTTCAACTCAGGTCATGATCTCATAGTTGGTGAGTTTGAGCTCTGCCATGGGCTCTGTGCTGACAGCTCAGAGCCTGGAGCCTGCTTGGTATTCTGTGTCTCCCTCTCTTTCTCCCCCTCCCCTGCTCATTCTTTTTCTCAAGCTCGCTCTCTCGCTCTCTCTCTCTCTCTCCTTCCCTCCCTCAAAAATAAGCATTAAAAATATTAAAAAGAAAATAAGACCCAACTATATATTGTTTATGAGAGATTCACTTCATATAAATGGACAGACAAGTTGAAAGTACAAATATGGAAAAAGATATCCATGCAAACTCTTAATTATAAGAAAGCTAGGGTAACTACATTGACTTCCGACAGAGAAGGCTTCAAGACAAAGGAAATTACTAGAGATGATTAGGGTCATCTTGTCATCTTGATGAAAGGTCAATTCCTCAAGAAGACCAAGTAAATCTGCCCTTGATACTACCTGCCTTACATTCTGCCTCCTCTCTACTTCATCTTATCACTTAGCTCAGTTTGTTCTCCTGGTTCCTTGGCAGGATGATGTCTCTCTTCTACTCTAATCCATCCTGGTTGCAACTATATTTTTAAAATAAAAATAAAATCAGTCCTTTAATTAAAAACCTCTAGGGGCACCTGTATGGCTCAGTTGGTTAAGCATCCAACTTCAGCTCAGGTCATGATCTCATAGTACATGAGTTTGAGCTCCATGTTGGGCTCTGTGCTGACAGCTCAGAGCCTGGAGCCTGCTTTGGATTCTGTGTCTCCCTCTCTCTCTGCCCCTCCCCTGCTCATGCTCTGTCTCTCTCTGTCTGAAAAATAAATAAAAGATTTAAAAAATAGGAGCACCTGGGTGGCTCAGTCAGGTGAGCATCCTACTTCATCCAGCTCAGGTCATGATCTCATGGTTTGTGGGTTCAAGCCTTGCATCAGGCTCTGGGCTGACAGCTTGGAGCCTGCTTCGGATTCTGTGTCTCTCTTTCCCTCGGCCCCTCCCCTGCTTGCATTCTGTCTCTCTCCCTCTTTCAAAAATAAACATCAAAAACAAACAAATAAATAAATAAATAGAAAATAACCTCAAGGGGCCACTAACCAGATAAAGTTCAACTTCCTTCCTTAGCCTGTTATAGTTGTCCCAACCCAACTCTCTAGCTTTGTCTTCCATTGATCGTCATCCAACCTTAGCCCCATTCACAGTGATGGCTCCTGTTCCAGAACACACAAGGCTTCCCTCAGTGCCCTTGTCAGCGATCCTCCCCTTGTCAAGAGCCTCTCCTTTCACTTCCTCCATGCATCCATTAGGCTTCCTTGTGTACTTGGCTACACACCGTACCCGAACCAGCTCCTGTTATCCTCCCCTCCTCCCTCCCTCCCTGCGTCCCAGCCACCCGGGGCTCACAGACACCATACTTCGTCCATTTTAGGGTCTCTGTATTTGCTGTTCCGTCTTCGAACGCGCTCTCCTCTTTGCTCACTGCAAGGTGACCCCTCTGAGCCATGCAGGTTGCTCCTCACAGAGTCTTTGGGGAAAGACAAGAACATCTTTGGAACATTTTCTCCTCTGACTCTCCCAAAGGAATATCCAAGCAACGAGGATCTGGGGATCAGCACTGTGCGTCCAGTGAGATTTCAATAAAATACTAATGGGCTGGAGGCGGGGGAGGCGCCAACGACGCCAGGCAGCGAGAGCTGAATCGTGAGCCCCAAAGCCATACTTGCTTCAGACCATGACTCTGACCTTTTAAGTCATTGCTCGGGAGGGACATCCCGATCTCAGGATCCCCAACAAAGAATCTCTGTGTTAGATTATAAAACTTTCTCTTCGTTGGCTTTTAAAAATCAGCTTGCATTGTGTTTTTCTCTGTGTGTGTGTGTGTTTAAAACATTCAAGTTCAAACATCATCTCATTTTGGACTCAGCATCTTTTTCATTCTCTTGAGACATCCCTTCCCTCTCTTCTTTGATTTTTCTCTCAGAATCTCCCCAACTAGGATTCATTCAGTGGCCTGTTTTCTTTTGAGAGAGAAATGTCTGGCAGCTTGCTCTTTGGCTGCAGAAACGCTGGACAGGTTTTGAGCACCCGGGTTTCCTGGCTGGCACGAGTCCCTCGCCTTGTTACATAAAGGAACCCCTGCACCCTTGAAACTCCAGGGGAACCTTGTGGGGGCTTCCCTGCGGGAGGGCTCTTGGGTCAGGTGCACGCAGACGTGTCACTGCGGTGCCCAAAGACGACAAGGACAGTGGCGTTACCATGAGCACCACTGTGGTAGGCGACCCGCTGTCCCCATTGTGTGGCCGGTCTGTCCTCTGCAGACCCAGGCTCCGCTCCTGCCAAGGCTGTGGCGGTTGGCATGGAGCCTTGGCACCGAGATCGGTGGCCCCTTCCCCCCTTCACTCAGCCACACCACTTCTCATTCCCGGCACACATCTGCTACGTGCCCTTCTGCGATTTCGTCAGCCCTGCATCGCCCTCTAGGAGCCTGCGACCTAAAAGAGAGGCTTGGCCCTGATTCAGCTGTAACATTCAGTATTCACCCTAAACCGAAATTAAATTTCGCCTTATCGTAAGTGTTATTCGTTGCTAATTAGGCTTGTTAATGGTCGAGATAACAAACGGCTTAATGATACAATTCATTGTCACTAATAACATTTCACAGTTGTACCTGGCGCTTTTTGAATGCTTACTCTGCGTTGCATTCCCTGGCTGTGTTCCAACTCCTGAAACACTCAGCACAACCCTGGGGGCTGTGTGCCACGGTTATCCCCATTTTATCAGCTCAGAAGATGAACTCATCCAAAGTCCCGCAGCCAGGGCGTGGAGCTGGGTTTGAACCCGGGCTGTCTGATTCCCCAGCTCGGGCTGTCTTGACTCCAGAGCCCGCCCTGGAGTAAGTGTCCCAGGGCTCCTTCCACAGGACACACTATGGACCACACAGTGAGAAAAGTGCAGGAGGACGGTACAGACAGAATGTTGAAACCCTAACATGGGCTCTGACCTGACAAATAGAGCCTGCTTGGAATTCTCTCTCTCTCACTCTCAAAATTAAAAAAGAAAAAAAGGCACAATTTGGATTTTGTGTCCTTAAAATAAAATATTAATTATAATTGGGTGGTTAGATATTTTGTAATAGTTTAAGCTTCTTGCAGGGTGGGGGTGGGGGAGGAAGAAGGGAGATCACCAGCAGAGCCAAGGTGCACAGAAAACCATCAAATTGCTGTGTGATTAATTTCACGTCTGCCGTTAGCTGAGGGGTCTTACACCCTCCATCCCACTCTCACATCCTGATTCCTTGTTCTGCAGAACACGCTAGAGGAAGTTTGGGAAAGAAACTGTTTTGTTTGGAGGTTGGCACACTTAACACAGTAGAGATAGTTCATTAGTAATGAGTATTCAACACACAGATCAGCTGGGCACACAGATTCAATTTGCTGTTTTCTTAAATAGAAGAACATACAAACACAAGCGGCCTCGACGATTTAACACTGAAAATGTTGACATCGTAGAGATGAACCTCAACACTGAGCCACGGGCTTCCCATAGGTCTCTTCATTGAAAACAAATTGAAAATTTGTTTGCTAGAAGTGGGGGTTTTGATTTATTACTTTGCTTTTCTGTTTGGAGTGTCATTGTAACTACTGTATTGTAAATGATGGAAAATAATTGCATATGTTAAAAAAATAAATTGTGTTATATTAAAAAAAATAAAATAAAATATTAAAAAAAAAGAAAATTTGTTTGACATCAATAATTTTTCCTTGGAATTGGAATGTTTTGAGGTTTAACACGTTACACGGAGCCAACAGTCTATTTTCAATCTTTTGTGTTCATATATTCACCTGTAATTGCAAATTGCATACAAATGATGCTTTCTCTTGTGTAAATGCCAAGGGAAGCTGGCAGATGTCGTGATTATTAGTGCCATCTACTGGTGAGATGTAGTATGACCACATGTACCAGGTAGGAAACCCAAGAGTTGCTATGGGGACAAGGAGTCACGTAATAGGACAGAGGGGACAGGGATTCTATATTGAGAATGGTGGTGGTTATGGGGCGCCTGGGTGGCTCAGTCGGCTGAGCGTCCGACTTCGGCTCAGGTTGTAATCTCACAGTTCGTGAGCTTGAGCCCCACATCGGGCTCTGCTCTCACAGCTTCCGATCTTCTGTCTCCCTCTCTCTCTACCTCTCTCCTGCTCATGTGTATGCACTCTCTCTTTCAGATAAATAAATAAATAAATAAACAAACAAACAAACGTTAAAAAAGAGTGGTGGTGGTGATTATGCTAAGTGAAATAAGTCAGAGAAAGACAAATCCTATATGATTTCATTCATATGTGGAACTTAAGAAACAAAACAGATGAACATATGGGAACTGGGTGGAGAGAAGAGAAAGAAACAAACCACAAGAGACTCTTAAAGACAGAGAACAAACTGAGGGCTCCTGGAGGGAGGTGGGGGGGGCTAGATGGGTGATAGGTACCAAGGAGGGCACTTGTTGGGATGAGCCCTGGGTGTTGTACTAAGTGATGAATCACTGAATTCTACCCCTGAAACCTATGTTGCACTGCTAACTAAGTAAAAAAAAATTTTTTAACGGGTGGTGAATCAATTTTTATGAGGTGATTAGAAATTCAAACATTTAAAAGGTATTTGACTCTTAAATAATTATTGCTAATTATTTTTAGGTGTGATGTTGGTGGTGATGTTGGCATTATGTTAAAACATCCTTATCTTTTAGAGATGCGGGGGCCATGTCTGACCCACTATCTGTTTCTTCTTGGCCTATGAGCTGAGAATAGTTTTTACATTTTTGGCTGAAAGAATCAAAAGAAGAATGTTTTGAGTCATAGGCAAATTACATGAAATTCAAATTCAGCGTCCATAAATAAAGCTTTATTGGGACATGACCATGCTCATTCCCTTACGCTCTGTCTGGGGCTGTTTGCGCCGCGCCAGAAGAACGGAGGATGTGCACAGAGCCCGGATAGCTCCCAACCCTGAAACACTGACCCCCTGGCCCTTTACAGGAAACCTTGCCCTCACTGCCCCAGAGCTGTCCTGTTCTAAGTGTGGCCTCTAAGCAAACAACATTGACTCTGCCCGGAGGCTGTTAGAAACACAGCATCTTGGTCTGTGCCTCAGACCTACTGATTCTAAATCTTCACATCCACGTGATTCCCCCTCACATTTAAATTTGAGGAGCTCAGGCGCACCTGGGTGGCTCAGTCAGTTAAGCGTCTCTTGATGTCAGCTCAGGTCATGATCTCACCTTCACGGCCACGTCCGGCTCTGCACGGACAGCTCGGAGCCTGATTCTTCTCCCCCTCTCTCTCTGATTCTGTCTCTCTCAAAATAAATAAATGAACTTTAAAGAAACGAGGAACATTGTTCAGAGGGCTCTGCCCGCTCACCCTCTGGTCACACCCTCCCAAGGATGCAGGCAGCCAGCAGGGACCCGAGGCTGTGTGAACCTGGAGCTCCCTCCCTCATCTAGGCGGTGCCCTGAGCACCTAGAACCCTAGAATTCCTGCCTCCAGAGCCAGTGCAGACCGTCTCCCCAGGGTCCATCTCCTAGCCAGGCAGGGGGTCAAGAAACAGCTGTTTGAGGGGTGGGAAGAAGGTGGCTTGAACTTGGGCTTGGACTTGAAGGCGGGGCGTCCTCTTGCTTCAGTAGCAGATTCCTCAGGGCACCAAAAGGGTCAGTCAGAACCAGGTGAGGGGACAGGAAGGGGGAGTGCTGGGGGCTGGGGTCAGCTCCCCCTACGCTGTCCGCCTTCCAGCTCGGAACTCCAGATTGCAGGTACTTATGAAGGTATATTTGACCGTTTGTGAGCTTGACTCATAACTTCTATTTAAACATGTAGTATGGGCCTTCGTTTATGCTTCTGACGTGGGGCCCACAAATGTTAGTGGCATGACCCCCTGCAATGGAATTTTTAAAAATTCAGATTCCCAGGCCCCACTTGTGACTCCCCTAAATCAGAATCTTGGGGGCTGGAGCCAAGGAGTCTGCATTCCAACCAGCGCCCCCTGGTGATTCTGATCCACACCACAGCTACAGAGGAACTCAGTGAGGACAGAGTGGAGAAGCAGGCGGCTTCGGGGCAGAAAAGAGGGAGGAAGCCAGGTCTTCATAATACAGCCTGAAGGTCCCCACCCCAAGTTAGCTGCAGGGAGAAGCTTTCTGCCAGAACAGAGAGACGGGGTCCCCCTTGCCAAATGTGGGGCCCCCAGGGGCTGCCCTGCAGAGGGAAGTGTAGGAGTCAACGCATAATAGGGAGCAAAGGCAGCTGCAGGTGCCTGGAGGGACCCTCTGAACTCAAACGAGGCTCAGGCTGAAGCCACAGTGCAAATCTTTGGGCAGCGAGACCTCCTGGGTCCCCCTCCATGTGGGGGGACATGGGAGCAGCTGGGACAGAGGGTGCAGTCCTGCTGGTGCGGGTTCGGAGCCTGCAGCTGTCACGTGCAAGGTGTATGGCCTTGAGCAGGTTACTGGAGCTCTGGAGGCTTGTTTCCTTGTCAGACGGGGATCCAGGCGCCACCAGGCTTGTGTTTGTATTAAATGTGATAATTCAGCAAAGACACACCCCTGCCCCCCAGAGCTGGCCCAGGGCTGGCTGTGGTGTAGGAGACATATGTTTCCTTACGCCTCTGGCTTCCCGATGCTGGAAGTCATAGGCACTTGGCAGGGCCTGAGAAGGTGAATTCCCCCAAGCCCCAAGCATAGGAAGCCATTGGAGCCCCAGTCACAGCCCTGTGTCACACCAGTGCTTGGCCAGAGACACAGAACTCCCTGGGGCGCCTGAGTGGCTCCATTGCTTGGGTGTCTGATTTGGGCTGGCTCAGATCTTAATCTCATGGTTCATGAGTTCAAGTCCTGCATTGGGCTCTCTGTTGTCAGTATGCGGCCCACTTCAGGTCCTCTGTCCCCCCTCTCTCTACCTTCCCCCTGCTCATGTTCTCTCTTGCTCAAAAATATACAATAAACATTTAAAAAAAAAAGAACTCTCTGGGGCACCTGGGTGGCTCAGTCAGTTGAGCATCTGAATTCAGCTCAGGTCATGATCTCATGGTTCATGAGTTCAAGCCCCAAAGCCAGTTCACTGCTGTCAGCACAGAGCCCACTTCTCTCTGCCCCTCCCCTCCTCACACTCTCTCTCAAAAATACACATTAAAAAATGAGGCTTCATTATTATTATTAAAAAAAAAAAAAGAACTCCCGGAGCTTTCCTGTGAAGAACTTCTGAAGTCACTGTGCAGATATCCCACACCCGAGGCTTTCCGGTTTGTCAGGATCGCAGGATTTGTAGGAAATTGGACACAGCTGTGTCATACCAGAAAATCACCACTAGGGGGAAGCAGAATCCACACATCCGTGTGAGGAGCCTGGAAGGGCACCGTAAGGGCGGAGGTGTCCCAGGTCCTAACCTCCTCCTCCTTCCCAGGCATGCCCCCCTCTAAACACCTAAACATGCGCTCCTGGTCCTGCACTGGAATCACCTGACCACTGTTTACGGTTTCCTCATCCAGGTATAGTCCATTATATCTTTATTATTATTATTATTTTATTTTTTAGAGAGATAGCACAAGTGGGGAAGGGGCAGAGAGAGAAGGAGACACGAAATCTGAAGCAGGCTCCAGGCTGCGAGCCATCAGCACAGAGCCTGATGTGAGGCTCGAACCCACAGACTGTGAGATCATGACCTGAGCTGAAATTGGACACCCAACTGACTTAGCCACCCAGGCGCCCCATATCTCAAATATGGCAAAGGGTGCAGTGGTTCGCAAGCTTAGCTGCAAATTTGAATCCCCTGGGGAGCTCTGTAAACTCTCAGTGCTGAGTTTTTGTTTCCATTAAGTCAGAGTCTCTGGGGCATGGAGGCAGGAATCAACACTTTGTTTGTTTGTTTGTTTTAAATCTTATGGTCTTCATCTTTATTATTTATTTTTATTCTTTTAAATGTTTTATTTATTTTTAATACAGAGTGCACGCGGGGGAGGGGCCAGGAGCGTGGGGGACAGAGGATCCAAAGCAGGCTCTTCCCTGACACAAGGCTCAAACTCACAAACGTGAGATCGGGACCTGAGCCCAAGTCAGACGCCCAGCCAACTGAGTCACCCAGACGCCCCTATTTCTTTTTCTAAGTAGGCTCCACGCCCAATGTGGGACTTGAACTCACAACCCTGAGATCAAGAGTCCCAATGCTCTACCAACTGAGCCAGCCAGGCACCCCAGGAATCAATACTTTTTAGAATACCACAGGTCACTCCATGCTGCAGCCAAGTTTGAGAACCGTAACTGTAGACAAAAGGTCTCCTTTCTTCCCAAATGGCATCTGTTTTCATTGCCAGGTGCCACCTCCAAGAAGCCTCCCTAACTAACCACGCACTCTTCTCCATCTGTCCACGAGTCTGACTACAATTGGTGCCAGCGCTGTTCCTATTTGGATGTGCACGCAGATCACCTGGGGGATATTGTTAATCTGCAGATTCCGGGTCCGCAGGTCCGGGGGCGGAGATGCTGAGCCTCTAACTGCGCCCCAGGTGCTGCCCCACTGCTGGCCCGTGGACCACAAGCAGCAGGCTTTACGGGATTGCAACCTCTCCCTCCGCACATGCGCCTTCGCCAGTGCTCGCTAGCGTCCTTTTCCCGCTTTCCCTGCTACCGCGGGAAGCGTGGCTGACTTCCGATCTCACATCCTACTCCTCTCTCCCACTTGGGTCCCCACTGCGCTGCCCGTGGTGTGGGCCAAGACCCTGCGCACACACAGAAAGCTCAGTCTATGACTCCTGGACGAATAGATGAGCAAATGTAGTGAGAAGTGCTCTGAACTTGAAGTTTGAGACCTGGCTCTGCCCGCTAGAAGCTGTGAGCACTTGACCAAGGGGCCGCCTATCCGAGACTCAGTTACTTCACCCGTTTAATTAACCTCGTAATTTCACTGGGAGGACAGATGAGAGAAGACGTGTTAAGTGCTTTCCACCAGCACGGTGGCATCCTCTGCTCTCTATCTTGTGCTGGTCACCATTGCCCAGGGGTCCAGCCTCAGCCTGCACATGCTCCCTGGGAAAACATACCTATTCTGAGCCTCCATATCTCAACCCCCAACCCAGACTTTCCTCTTGAGTTCTGCATGTCTAAATGCCTGACGTACCTCTCCATCTTGTCGACCCCCCCCATGTGCCATATTCACACGTCAAAATCAAGTTTGTCACTCCTCTGCACCTCCCAAGATACCTCCTTCCCTCCTATGTCCTATTGCCATTAACTCCCAGCAGGGGGCACTACATAGAGAAGAGGTGACCCAAGGGCGTGGTGAGGTGGTATGGGGTAAGCTGGCAGAAATTTGGGGCGAGCAGAGAGGACCTCAAGGAAGCAGACATCAAACATAAGTCAAGTTGCAGTGAGAAACGGCATCCTTGTCCGCAAAGGCTAAATAAACAAATATCCTGGCTCTCTGACTTCGGCAATTAGCTTGCCCAGAGGTGGGCAAGGGGCCACCTTCTGGAACTCCAGTCTGGGTGCCCCTGCCCACAGTGTGGCAGCAGCAAAGCCTCACAAAGGCCAGGAGATCTTTTGGGCAAAGAGCACCCCAACTCTTTCAAACCCTGCTGGCCACTTCCCTGGCCTTTCAGAGCGTGGAAGCCCAGAGATGACAGTTCTGATTAGGGGTGGCTAAGACAGGGCTGGCCCAGGCTCTGGCACTCTGTCTCAGTGAATGGGTGGAGGATCCGATGGGGAACGTGGAGGTTCGTGTTCTCCCAACTTTCCGCTCAGCAGAGAGCTGGGTCAGCAGATCTGCTAGTTCCTGGTAAGGGCTGAACTGTGTTTCTCTGCCCCCCCAGATTCAAACGTTGAATCTCTAATGCTCACTACCTCAGAACGTGACCTTGAGTCCTTGCAGATGTAATAAGCCCAGATGAAGTCGCCAGGACAGACCCTAATCCCATAGACCGGTGTCCTTACAACCAGGGGAAATTTGGACACAGGGAGAACACCATGTGAAGAGGGAGGCAGAGATCATGGTGCTGGGTCTATACACCACGGCCACCGCACTATCAGCACAGAACCGGAAGTTGGGAGAGAGGCACCGAACAGACCGTCCTCACAGCCCTCCGGAGGCATGGTCTCCGGGACTTCAGCCTTCTGGTCTCCAGAGCTGAAAGAACTACATTGCTCAGTCTGTGGTATTTGTCACGGCAGCCGTAGGAAACTATTATGTTGAGTTGCCCCAGAAGAACAAGCTGGAACGTCACTGAGCTCCAGACACTCCCCCTTTCAAACCTGGTTACTTCCCCCACCAGGAAGCTTCCACAATCACTAGGTCCCTGTCCCTGTGAAGACATAGAGCAGGCAGGGGCAGGAAGTGGGTGCTGAGCTCTCTCGCACTGGCCCGGAGCTGCTGCTGTCTGATCTGAGCTGTGCACTAGCACTTGGCTGCTGGGACATTTCCTCAGTGACGCCCAAGCGGCGTGTGTCCTGGACCACTTGGCAGAGAGGATTCAATTCACCCTAAGCCAAAACCCCGGGTTTTCTCCAAGTCGATGTTGTTCTTGCCAGGCCTTGTGATTTACCCCATAAACACATCACTGGGGACCATCAGCCGGACCTTCTCCACCTGCCTGCCCCGCCCTGCCCAGGCCTTCTAGATCCCGTCCATGCCAGGCACAGTCTCCATACCACTCTGTCCCCACCCATCTCTTTGTCCTCTCTGTCACCAGAATGCTCTTCCCCAAAGGCAAATGCGATCAGGCCTCACCCCTGCTCAGAGCCCTTCGTGGGTCTCTGATCTCTTTGATACTCATCCCTGCTCACTGTCTGCTGGTGCTTCTCTCTCCCATTCCACCAAGTCACAGCCCGTGGACCTCTGGGCTTTCGTGAACGTGTGTTTCCTTCCTCCTGGTTCTCACCCACTCTCCTCCCTCTTCTCACCTACCCCCTTCTCTTCTGCATGTCATCAAAACCTCCACTAGCCCTCCATCGGAGGCCTGTTCTGTTGCGCCCTGCTGTCTACTTTCTGTTTATTCCGTTTTCCTCCACTGGTGGGTGAGCCCCCTGAGGGCAGGGATCGGAGTCCTCCACAGCTGAACGCCTGGCGCAGAGCAGGCCCTTCAACAGGTTTTGTGGAATGAATTCATCAGCGGTTCGCAAAGTGTGGGCCCCGGACCAACAGCAGCGGCATCGCCTGGGAACTTATTATACATGCAAATTTGGCCTCCGCCCAGGCGCGCTGAGTCCGGAACTCCGGGGCGGGGTCCAGGTTTCACAAACCCTCGAGGTGATTCTGACTCAAACACTCAAGTTTGAGATCAGCTGAATTATAAAAAATGGGAAAGTAGTGACAAAGGACGTGAATGGAATTTGCTATTATTATTTAGCTTAGACTGGACCTTGACAGGCGGGTCCTCCCCTGGACCCCATCACTGGGAGTCGCTGGGCATTATGGCAGCCTGGGGTGCCCGTTGCCCATTTCTCCCTCGGCCCTTGTTCTACTGTGTTATGTGGTACCCCCTTCTGAGGGGGGTGTTAGCGCACACTAAGGTCTCAGGAGTATCCTGAGGAGAAACCTAAACACACAGGGGAATCCTGGGATTCCAAGCGCCATGATTGCTCTGGTCAGGCTCAACTGTGTGGTTGTGGTGCCTGGTTTCTCTTCTTACATTCTTTTTTTTTTTTTTTTTAACACTTATTTATTTTTGAGAGACAGAGAGAGACAGAGCACGAGTGGGGGAGGGGCAGTGAGAGAGGAAGACAGAATCAGAAGCAGGCTCCAGGCTTGAGCTGTCAGCACAGAGCCCAACACGGGGCTTGGACTCACAGACCGTGAAATCCTGACCTGAGCCAAAGTCGGCTGCTAAATTGACAGGTGCCCCATATCCTTCTCTTTTTTTTAAAGTTTATTTATTTATTTTGAGAGAGAACACAGCAGGGAGAGGGGCAGAAAGACAGACCCTCAAGCAGACTTGATCTATCAGCCCAGAGCCTGACGTGGGGCTCAGTCTCACAAATCATGAGGTCACGACCTGGGCCGAAATCAAGAGTCAAACACTAAACCAACCGAGCCATGCAGGTGCCCCTCTTCTTACATTCTTAATTTTAAAACATTCTGTCAACCCCCCACCAAAAAAAGCCAAAAAAACAAGCTTATAAATACAGAAAACAGTTTGGTATTTAACATGGGGGTGAGTGAAATGGGTGAAGTGGGTCAAAAGGTACAAATTTCTAGTCAAAAGATACAGAGGGGATATAGTGTTTAACAGGGTGAGTGTAATTAATAACACCGTATTATATATTTGAGAGTTACTAAGATAATAGATCTTAGAAATTTTTATTACAAAAAAAATTTGTAATTGTGATGGAATATGATAACCACACTTATTTATTGTGATGATCATTTCATAATATATACAAATATTGAATTATGTTGTATAGCAGAAACACATATATATCAATTATATCTCAATTTTTAAAAATAAGCATTCTGTCAAAGGAATTAGAACCCTACTGCCTTAGATCTACCGTATTACCTGTAGGGGTATCCTATTCTTTTTTTAAAATTATTTTTATGTTTTTTATTTTTTGAAAGAGAGAGACAGCACGAGCAGGGGAGGGTCAGAGAGAGAGAGGGAGACACAGAATCTGAAGCAGGCCCCAGGCTCTGAGCTAGCTGTCAGCACAGAGCCCGGTGCGGGGCTTGAACCCACGAACCATAAGATCATGACCAAAGTTGAAGCCGGATGCTCAACTGACTGAGTCACCCAAGCACCCCAGTATCCTATTCTTTTAAAATTTAGTCTAAGGGTGCCTGGGAGTCTCAGTCAGTTCAGCATCTGACCCTTGATTTCAGCTCAGATTATGATCTCATCGTTTGTGAATTTGAACCCCCCATCAGGCTCTGTGCTGCTAGCATGGAGCCTGCTTGGAATTCTCTCTCTCTCTCTTTCTCTCTCTCTCTCGCTCTCGCTCTCGCTCTCGCTCTCGCTCTCTCTCTGCCTCTCCCCTGCTTGTGGGCATGCTCACTCTCTCTTAAAAAATAAAATTTGGTCTAAAGTAATTGATGATGTGAGATTTTTTTTGGCTTTAATTTTTTGTTCATTCATTTTTTTTTTAAGAGAAAGAAAGAGCACAACAGCGGAGGAGAGGGGCAAAAGGAGAGAAAGAGAGAGGGAGACTCGAACAGGGCTGCATCCCACAATCCTAGGACCATGACTGGGGCCGAACTCAAGAGTCAGACACTCTCCTGACCAAACCACGTGGGTGCCCTTTATCTCTTGATTCTCGGATGTATTTGTTGTGGTTAATATTTGGTTTTTTAAAAAGAACATTATTTTTTGAGCTCCTTAATAAGAGAGCCACTGGGTATCAGTGTTTTTCTTCCATGGTCTAGTACCATGCCGGGTGCCCTAGTAGGCACTTAACAAATGTTGGGTTTTGACTACTCAGTGAAAAACCCTGATATGCCATTTAAGAAACTGGGAAAGAGCTCATTTAGTACTAAAGAAAACATCCACAGGTCAAGCTGGAAATACTGTGGGCACTTTGAGAGAGTGCGGTGACAAGCCACTCCACCCTCGCCCTCCATCTGGCCCCTGCTTTCCTCTCTTGCTTCATTTCAGGACATTATCGCTCTCTAGCCTATACTCCAACAGTTCTTACCCTCTTTCAGATCCTCGAATTCACCAAAGTCTTTCTTGTTCTGGACTTTGGGACCAGCCTTTCCCCTGCCTGGCAGCTCCCTTCCCCTTTCTATTGACTCTTCCTCCTTCTGGGGGAACGTGAAATACCCTTTGCCCAGCGAATCTCCTCCTCTTCCATGAGACTAGGACCTGCCCCTTCCCTGACCTTCTTCTTGTTGACTTTCCTGTATCTGTTTTTCTCTCCTCTTCCTTCCTCGGTCAGCCTGGAAGAGCACCAACCGAGTCTCCTTCTTGGACCCCCAAAACCTATCTCAGAGCAGGGCACAAAGTGGGCTCAGGTATTTGTTGAATGACTTGGAAAACACACAGGCTGTAGGCGGATAGCTTCCCAAGTCCTAAATGAGCCCACTTGCTTCTCTTTTATCCTTGGGCTAAGAACTCAGGTGCTAATCAACCTCAGATGAGAGGAGGGTATCAGAAAAGAGACAAGTGTATGACTGAACAGAAGACCTCTGCAGAAAGAAGGAAGAAAAGAACTTGGCAGTTCAGGAAGTGCACAGACAATAGAAAGCTGCTGTGATTTCCAGAGCCTCTTCTTTCATTTGTGAAGAGGGGTCCATTGGATCAAAGTGGCATGGAGACTTTCCCCAAAGGGATCATTCTGTCTCTGTGAGTAAAGCTGTATATAGAACTGAACTTGAAGGAAATATAGGTTGTGTGTCTTTGTAGAAATGGTTGGGTTCTCTCTACCCCAAACTAGCCACTGTCATTAGGACATCGCACAAATTACAGAATAAAATCTCTCACCCAATCTCAGGGTTAGAAAGGACACTGGGTGTCACTGCATCCTCTCCCCTGACCTCTGCAGGAATTCTCTCAGTAAATCTCTGATAACAATTCACAGCCTTCTGTCCATGGCAGCTAGCTCCATATTGGATTCTAATGGTTGAAAAATCCTCTTGAGCCCAGGGTGGTCATGGTATGTGGTCGTGGTTTATTGAATTAGATAAACAAACACAGAGGAACATTTATGATCAGGACAATAGAAATTATGTAAATTTGATAAAAGATTGTGGGGGAAATGTTTAAAATGTGTCTTAAATGTTTGAAATAGTCTCCAGTCATCACCTTGTACCAGATACATGTTCTCTTCCATTTATTACCTGGACAAGTCAAAAAACAAAAACAAAACAAAAAGCAGGGGCACGTGATTAAGCATCAGGCTTCAGCTCAGGTCATGATCTCATGGTTTATGCGTTCGAACCCCACGACCAGCTCTGTACTAACAGCTCAGAGCCTCGAGCCTGCTTTGGATTCTGTCTCTCTCTCTTTCTGCCTCTTCCTTGCTGGTGCTCAGTCTTTTTCTCTCTCAAAAATAAATGAACATTAAAAAATAAAACCAAAAAGTAGGCAATAAAGACTGTCTCACTATGTACTCATAACTAACTACTAAATATTTACCAAATGACTGAACAAATTCTCTTAAACATTTATTGAGTATCTTGAGTCTTGAGATTAAACTTTCAGACTGGACCTCCTTTGCTTGTGGCAAGAATGACCGTACCCTTCCGCACTGACCTGGGAGAACAAGGGAGCAGGGTGCGGTGACACGGAATGGAGGTGGCGGAGGGCTTCCAGTTCTGCCCTGCTGCTCACCAGCTGTGGCGTGTTACATGTTAGACTCTCTTGGATCTTAGTTTCCTCCTCTGCAAACAGAGGTGATTAAACCAGGTGGCCTGTAAGGTTCAGTAGCTAACCTTCCCTGGTTCTAGGACTTTGCCCTTTCCTCTTAAAGACCAAAGACTCATGAGTGAACTGAACTCTCAGCGTAATTGATCATTAGCAAGAGTCTAACTCCTACTAAATAGAGATGGTTAAGTTAAAGCAATTATTGTAAATATAACTATGTACATATCCTTCCCTGAAGTAGCAGAAACTTGAGTTAATAGTTGGCTACAGCATTAAGCTCTCATAACCTCTCATTTCTACTTTCAGTATTGGCCAAAATTCCCCAGCTGTCTGCTGAATCTAGACTTTTTAAATGCTTCTATTTTTAAACCACAGTAATTAGACTGCATAGTCCTGGTAGGGTATATACCAAGGAAAAAAAGAAACACCCCCAAAGTGCAAAGAAATCTCAAATAATTGTAATTGCTTTTTAACATGATTTTCCCCTTGATATTATGATATTTTCTGGTAGTAAGGTACAGTTATTATGAAACAATAATATATTTTGTAGCAAAGGAAATTATTTTTTAAAATTGGGAACCAAGATTTTCAGTGCAAGAAAAATATATATAAATATCAGAGCAAAAGCCTGTATCCTAAGTTTAAATTAGAAATATTAGTAAGGAAAAAAAAGAAATATTAGTAAGAATACATGTGTATTTTTGGTTTAAAAAATTCTTTTTAGGGGTACCTGGGTGGCTTAGTAGGTTGAGTGTCTGACTCTTGATTTCGGCTCAGGTCATGATCTCATAGTTTGTGAGTTTGAGTCGTGAATCAGGCTCAGCGCTGACAGTGCAGAACCTGCTTGGGGCCCTCTCTCCCCTTCACTCTCTGCCCCTCCCCCACATGTGTGTCTCTATCTCAAAATAAATAAATAAACTTTAAAAATTCGTTTTAGCTCCATTGCAAAGGCCTTGATACCCTGACTAACTCACAGCAACAAGCACACCGAGCACCTAGATTGTGCTTTCAAAACACCATTTTCCACTAGAAGGAACAGAGCTCCTTGGAGAAATGGCTGATTGATTCAGGTTCAGGGATGAGCTTGGAACATCTCGGCAAAGCAGCAAGCAAGCAAGTTACCAAAGACCACAGAATCGTGCCCAAATGGCTGAGGAGCCAAGTCGAAGAGCCCATAGGCTAGAGATTATACAATTTCAGCACCAGAAATAATAACAACTGCAAAGGATTGAAATGTATTGAATATATTAAAAATCTTTGAATTGCTACAATTACAACACACACACACACACACACACACACACACTCCTTTGAAGGAAACTAGGAATCCAATTTATTATTTTAAAAACTGGGAGAGGCACCTGGCTGGTGCAATCAGTGGAGTGTGTCACCCTTTTTTTTTTTTAATGTTTCTTTTTGAGAGAGGGAGAGCAGAGTGTGAGTAAGGGAGGGGCAGAGAGAGAGGGAGACACAGAATCCCAAACAGGCTCCAGGCTCTGAGCTGTCAATGCAGGGCTCGAACTCATAAACTGTGAGATCATGACCTGAGCAGAAGTCAGATGCTTAATCAAGTGAGCCACCCAGGTGTCCTTGGGTTGTGTGATTCTTGATCTCAGAATCACAAGTTCAAGGCCCATGTTGGGTGTAGAGATTACTTAAAAATTCAAAAAAAATTTTTTTAAAGGATATACTTAATAAATAAATAAAATGTAAAAACTGGAAAATGAGAAGCAAAATAATTGCTTGATTCTTTCCTCTACAGAACTGTACTAAAGTTGTTACACAAGGTAACCAAATAGTATATGAAATAAATTTCTTCTTTTAGAAGAATATAGAGGGATACTACAATGGGAATATCACTATTTTGCAACCTCTAGTGAAATAATGGATTGAGGCAAATGTTATAGGAAACAAAAGTAGTCACATGCTGATAACTGTTGAAAAATAGATGATCTTCAGAATATGGGAGCTCATTTTACTATTTTCTCTACTTTTGTATATTATGTCCATAATAAATTTGTTATAAATAAATGCTTTTTTCCAAATGCTTAGCTCTACATTGGGCTTTTTTTTTTTTAAGATTTTATTTTTAAGTAATCTCTACACCCAACATAGGGCTCAAACTCACAACCCTGAGATCAAGAATCATAGGCTCCACTAACTGAGCCAGCCAGGTGCCCCTCGACTTACATTTTTAAGGTGCCAAACAAAACCTATTCCTTTTTGTCTATTATGAATATATTTCTATTTGCTCCTAAACTATATGATTTTAGCTCTCCTCCTCTGTCTCATGAGGAGGGTTCTCATTTAAGTCATATTCACTTACTGGTAGTGATTTTTGAAAAATTACTGAAATGCATATTCTAGACTATAAGCTGCCATGGGTCCTCATCACCGTGGGGTAAAATGCAGGGACCCCAAGCGCTGACAGCTGAAGCGCGTCATAACCACGCTCCCTCCTGCGTGTCACACAGACTGTTCCACAACACAGAAGAGAAGAAACCCATCTCAACCCATTTATACGGCCAGTATTACTCTGATGCCAAAACCATACAAAGACATCACATAAAAAAGAAAGCTATCGACCAATATCTATATTCAAAAGGCTCCAGGCCACCTGGGTGGCTCAGTCAGTTAGGCGTCCGATTCTTGATTTCAGCTCAGGTCATGATCTCATGGTCATGACCTTGCAGTTGTAAGATCAAACCCCATGTTGGGTTCTGCACTTGGCATGTAGCCTGATTAAGATTCTCTCTCTCCCTCTTCCTCTGCCCCTCCTCTGTTCACTAGCACACTCCTGCTCGCTCGCTCGCTCTCTCTCTCTCTCTCAAAAAAAAAAAATAAATAAAATAAATATATTCAAATAGCCCAAAAATTATCATCAAAATACCAGCAGTTGAGTCCAGCAAGATACAAGACTTATATGCTTAAACATGTTAAATGGTATGTGATATATATTTTACCACAATTTTTAAAAATAGCAAAATAATAACAAGAATTATATACCATGACCAAATGTGATTTATCTCAGGGATGCAAAGATGGTTTAACATCAGAAAACTAACTAAACAGAAGCATCTGGGCAGTTCAGTCAATTAAGTGTCCGACTTCAGCTCAGGTCATGATCTCACAGTTTGTGGGTTCGAGCCCCATATCAGGCAGCCTGCTTCGGATTCTGTGTCTCCCTCTCTCTCTACCCCTTCCTCACTTGTGCTCTATATTTCTCTCTCTCAAAAATAAATAAACCATTAAAACGTTTAAAAAAAAGAAAATTAACTAAGCACATTTTATCAACAGAATGAAAGACAAAAATCACATCATTATCTTAGTAGATGCAGAAAAAGCATTTGATAAAATCCACATTCGTGGACCCCCAGATTAAGAACACCTGTTATAGGAGGTCTAAACATTGGAGATGGCAAACAACAGTGAAGAAAGGCCCTTGGGCTAGAAGGTAGGTGCATCTCAGGGGTTGCAACTGGGAAAAACGTTTTCTTGAATCTGTTGGAAAGAGTCTTCTTGAATCTGCCCTGATCATGAACAATGACAGCATGAATGACTTTTCCAAGATGTAAGAGGAGTGTCGAGTGTAAATTCTTGAAGATAGGAAGTGTATATATTCCTTCTTTGCTGCCTATAATTATTCACCTACTAGGTGATCGATGAGGGCTTTAGGGGTGCCATAACTCAAGAGCCTTTGAATGGCTTGGAGGTTGAGACAAACTCTTTTTTTTTTTAATGTTTATTATTTATTTTTGAGAGACAGAGAGAGACAGAGCAAGCAGGGGAGGGTCAGAGAGAGAGGGAGACACAGAATCTGAAGCAGGCTCCAGGCTCTGAGCTAGCCGTCAGCACAGAGCCCGATGTGGGGCTCGAACCCACAAACCATGAGATCATGACCTGAGCCGAAGTGAGACGCTTAACCGACTGAGCCACCCAGGCGCCCCGAAGCAACCTTTTTCAACTTAGACTTAATACTAGCTATGTGCTTGGAGACACCTTTTTAAACTTTAAGTCTCAGGATTGTTGTGTTTATTCCAACTCTGAAATTAGGAATCCAACACCATAAGATGAAAAACTTAATTTTTTAATGTTTATTTATTTTTGAGAGAGAGAGACAGAGAGACAGAGGGCATGAGCAGGGGAGGGGTAGAGAGAGAGGGAGACAAGAATCTGAAGCAGTTTCCAGGCTTTGAGCTGTCAGCGCAGAGCCCCACGGGGCTCGAAATCACAGACTACGAGATCATGACCTGAGCTGAAGTGGGACATCCAACCGACTGAGTCACCCAGCCGCCCCTAAGATGAGAATTTTATAACTCCTATGACTGTTTAGCCTATGCCTGGGCCATGGAAGTGTCCATCCTCTCAAAAACATCCTAGATTCTAAATAAATCATGGAGTCTGTGTTGAGACCATTATATTTGCCGCTTGGATCACTGTAAACAACATTATGGCCTTAAATCTGTGTAAACCGATCAAAACTGCTTAAAGATACAGTCCTGAGTCAAGGGTGAAATCTCAATTCTTCCAAGGGCAGACCGGGTGAGCAAAGCACCACGCCCCTCTGCCAGGCATTTTTATTCAAATCTTGCAGAAGCACCTGCTGGCCAAGCAAAAGGATTGTGAAGGCCTCAGTGGTCCGCACGCAGCTTGCAATCTGATTAGTGGAACACCATAAATTAGGGATTTCTCATTTGTATCCCTGAACCTATAGATTGTTTTTTTCCCTTTCGATCAGAAAACCACCTCGTAGGAACTGAACTGCTAGATGCTCTGAATTGAGAGTGTCAGAATTTTTTAGAGTTCCTTCCCTTTTGCCCTTTCCTCGTTGCTATGTCCTCCTTTGCAAATTCGTCCTCTCTTTTTCTCTAGCTCAAGTAATTCAGAGGCTTTTTAGGTAAGGTGGTACTTGAGCCCCATTTGTTTTTAGATCTTCTTTTCAGAGCCTTTAATACTTCTGACACTTGCGTGTGTTCTGACCCAAAGGCCAACCCCTCTGCCAGGCGATCACCGGGCACTGACTGCCTTCTCCTCGCTTCCCTCTTCTGACTAGCTCCCCACCCTCCGTGAAGTGGAGCGTGTGGCAGAACCAATCCGACCTCGGTGATGCCGACCTGCTCACTCTGGGCCTCCTGGTGCCCTGTGATCCCAAAGCCTCCACCTTTATGGAAGCTATTTACTCACAAACAACAGTTAGAGAATGATCAAAGACAATCAATTATGGTGCAGACAAATTTAAGCACATTACTTTCCAGGCTGAATGAACACAATAATTGGAAGTTACCGCAGGGACGGTAATCTGAAATCAACTCAGTGATGTGTATTAAAGGGTCATTTTTAAGAAGGTAAAACCATGGGGCGCCTGGATGGCTCAGCGGGTTAAGTGTCTGACTCTTGATTTTGGCTCAGGTCATGATTTCATGGTTCGTAAGACAGAGCCCTGCATCAGCTCTGTGCTGACAGGGCGGAGCCTGCTTGGGATTCTCTCTTTCTCTCTCTGTCTCTCTCTCTCTGCCCCTATGCTACTCTCTCTCTCTTTCCTAAAATAAATAAACATTTTTTAAAAAGTAAAATCATGACTCTCATGCAAATATTAAAAAGCCATCATTTTTATTACTTTTATTAAGATTTTTAAAAGTTTGCTTATTTATTTTGAGAGAGAGAGAGAGAGAAAGCATGAGCCGGGGAGGGGCAGAGAGAGGGAGAGAGAATCCCAAGCAGGCTCCGCGCAGTCAGTGCAGAGTCTAACATGGGGCCCAAACTCACAAACTGTATGATCATTTCTACAAGTTAACTTCTACCTAACCAGAGTTGTAAAATAGCCTAGGAAAGACAAGCACCTTCACCTCCATGGGATCACATGGTCCTGCAAAGTATCGTAATCCAACACTCCACTGAAAAGATATTTGGTAACCCTCCCGCCCTTTCCACACCCTTCACAGTTGTTCCCTCAGGTGGGATCATTATGAAGTCCTCCCCATCTCATCCCTGTCCCTTTCTTTTTCCTCCAATCCACAAGACATCTTAGGTGTGGGTAAATGCTTTCTGTATATTATGGACAACATGAAAATGTAGGGAGCTTGTGACCATTTTACAGAAATGTGGGGGGAAAACGACCCTACCTGGTAAGTGAGTTTAAATCCCGCAGGTAAAGTGTTTTATAAAGAGTGAGTTCTTCTGCTCTGTATCTCACAGAAGGACACAGTGCTCACGCATTTGCGCTGTGACAGGAATGGTTCACTTTGATTTAAAAAGCAAGTTGCCTTCAGGAATTTGGCTTAAGAAGTTGACGTTGTTTTATTTCAGAGTTCTTTTTTTCCTGGAATAGTTCAGACCTCCAAGGGAGAGCTGGGCTTCATAAACCGTTAATATGTCAAGAAAACAGTCATACTAACAACGCTAAGGCATAGGGTCCGAGCATGGAAAGAATGTGAAGGTAGAATTCTGGAGATTTGACCATAAAACAAGAAAGGCCAAAAAAGTTTGGAGAAAGGAAAAAAATTAAAGTGATCTTTGGCATAGATAAGGGCTTTCAATAGAGTCCTTCCTTCTACTCAACAATTCCCTTGTGAGGGGTAGACATCGAGTACTTGAGGAAGGGTAAAGAACAGAGGTACTGAATTATTTTAGCTGAATTATTTTTTTCACTCAAGGTCATGCTATTATTACTTGAAAAGAGGAAAGAATACAAAACCTCAGGAAAGGAGAGGAGATGACCAGAGGTCACTGATAAATGTTCTTTCAATTGTGATGTATTGCTTTGATGGCTCAGTTCTTCAGTTCTTATAACCAAGCCCTTGGACACCCTTATTTTGCAATTCCTTCCATCAAAATGAGGATTGAATTTCTCCATCCCATGACTCTAAATTCAGCCATATGCCTTCTTTGGCCAATAAGATGTCAGAAGACATGATATAAGAAGAGGCTTACAAAACCACTTGCCAGCTTAGTCTGCTTTGGTTTTGACAAGGAAAAGATGCGCCCAGGCTAGCCGACTGGTCCAAGGGGATGGAGAAGTAGAGGAAAACCAAATTACCCTAACCAATCCCACCTGAGACCAGCCAACCCTCATCAGACCCCCAGCTGAGTAAATGAGATCCGCAGCTGAGATCAACCGAGCCACCCAGCTGAGCCCAGCTTAGACAGCTTAAACCTCACAGATGCAGGAAATGAATATTTATGGTTATTGACCAAGAGGACCTATGGTTGTTTGTCACCTAGTGGTTTTCTGATAATGCTAATTCATATGTCAACCCATTTTTATCAGACCCTTGTGAGATGAGAGAGATCTCTGCAGATACTTCTGTGTTAATGGCTGGTTCGTTTTGGCGAGTCTGGCTTCCTCTGAGGCCATCAGGAGGGAAAAGGGTCAGATACCATAACTACAAATCCAGGCTACAAATTTCCTGTGTGGGAGGGATTTTTATTTGGAAACCATTTAAATTCCAGGCTAGTTGTGGTATTCCCAGGAAAACTGAGGGCCAAAAAATGATCTCTGTCAACTGGGAGAAATCAAGGTAATTTCTACCTGCAGAGTATTTGAAGGTTGACTAGAATAGAACAAACAGTGGTAGCAACAGGAAATCCCCCTATGTGCTTGACCAAGTACGAGGTCAAACAGATAATCAAGACTCCCCTATCAGTTATCAAGAATGTGCAGAGGGGAACCTTGCTGGCTCAGTCAGCAGAGCATGTGACTCTTAATCTCAGGTTCATGAGTTCGAGCCCCACATTGGGGGTACAGATTACATAAAATATTAAAAAATAAAATTTTTGAAGAATAAGAATGTGCAAAGCACAGAACCCCAGACAACATTCCTTTGGTCTTCCCTGAGCCGCACACCTGGCCTTTTAAAGAAAGGATCCATTGGCATCCAAAACGAACTCCACATTGTAGAAGATGGTTGTTTCATCAGAAGCAGATTTTGTTACATGTTTATGAAACTGTAAGGATTTAATTTAGCACAACAAATCTTTTTTGAGCCCCATTTATGTGGGAAGCCAGAGTCATCTCCAGAGATGGGGAGGTGACTAGGCATCCGATCTGCCATCCTTCTCTGGGTTTAAGGTACCGTCCTCAAGAAGTAGGCAAGTACATGAATGACGACAATAGAGCTGGACGCGAGATGGGTACAATAGAATGCTCCTGGGAGACAGGAGAGGTTGGAGGGCATGGCAACACAAGGGGGGCTGGAGAGGAAGTGTTTTTGTGGGGGAACCTGAGGAGTCTGGCTTGGGACCTGCTGGTTACAGCCTGGCAGGGGCTAGGGTCTCTGCATGTCCTGCATGCATGTATATCAGCTCCACCTTTCTCTATCCTGCCTCCTGTTTCAATCTTGCCTTCAAAGTTAAGACCTTCAGACAGATATAAAAGATAGGAAAGGAGAGCCCACTGAACCTAAAAACAAGTTGTGTTTCAAAAAGTAAGGTATGTGCGTAGAGACGGCTAGAGGATCTACTAGCCGCTAGCAAGTGTGGTTTATATTTAAAGGGTGTGAAATTAAAGTTTAACCCCAGATGACACGCACTTTTACTGCTCCTAACATCGTGTTAAATAGAAGCCCCCTCTGGCCTGTTTGCACCTGTCTCTGACGGTTTGGCCCGACACAGTCCCTCTTGTTGTGTTAGATGTCATCTGTTTTCAGTATCAAACTGGAGACTTTCTGCTAAGTCATCTTCAAGTCCAACTTCACTGGCACAACATGTTGCTTCCCAAATTAAATTAAAGTCGCAGGATGTTTTGGATTAGAAGGATCTTCCTTCAACCAGACCCGAGGTTAGTAAGAGAGTGTGACCTGTCTGGGCTAGAATTCCCTCATCCAAAACATCCGGAACATTTCACTGGCTTAATTTGCAACTCGCTGGGAGATTTTTGGTCCAATTTGCTAAAGATTTTCTGTCTGTTTCCATTTCTCTTTTCAATTCAGGTCAGTATGCATTTATTCAGCTCTCTTATTGAAAATGATATGAAAAGTATTACTGAGTCGAAAGAATAAAGAAAACAGCAGATAAAATGCAAGGAAAGGAAGAAAAGTAATGAGTGAATAAATAAGTTCATTCATGAATAAAGAATTTATTCATGAATAAATAAATTCATTCATCCAACAAATGAACTTACAGAGCCCTTATTTTGCCATGCTCTGAGCTAGGGAAGTACTGCGCATTATAGGGAGAAATAGAAGTTATCGTTTCCGTCCTTTGGGAGCTTAGAATTTGTTTTTTATTAAAAAACTTACCATTAGACGGTTTAAATTGAACTTATACTGGTGCTTAATCTAATAAAAAAGACTTCACAAAGAAATAAATATGAACAATTTCCTTGCACCTATAAGAAAATGTCGAGCATTCTTTGTGGGGGAAACCTAACAAACCACACTGCGCCACAGAATAGGACATGTGTGTTTTGGTTGGATTGGATCCCATGGCTGCGAGCCAGGAGGCTACAGGACAAGAATTTTTAAAACATATTTTTCCATTAGGGACTATAGGAAATAGTCCTTAGTACAGTATATCAGGTGTACATTTTCTTTTGAGCATTGCCGTGAGTCCATGAAGCTTTAGGAAGAATTACCTTTTTAGCAAAAAACAAATAGACAAGTGGAACCAAATGTTCCTAAGTTCTGAAGCATATTAAGAAAAATCTCCATTTCATCCCTCTATACCCCAACCTTGGCTTCTTGTTTATCAAACAATAGCTCTTCAAGATTCAATGAAACAAAGTATGGAACACAACGGAAGTGCCATGATGGAGTGTTCTTGAAAAGGTTAAGGCAGGTAAGGCTGATGAACGCTCATACAGAAAAGATGATTATTACAGAGATGGCTTTTGAGAGCTGTCCACTGTCCCCATGTCTTAGTTCCAACTGCTGGAACGAAGTGCCACAGACAGAGTGGATTATAAATGGAAGTGTATTTCTGACTGTTCCAGAAGCTGGAAGTCTGAGATCAGGGTTACAGCATGGGCAGGTGTGGTGAGAATTCTCTTCCCAGACCCTCACATGGCAGAGAGCAAAGAGCTCCCAGCTTACAAGGGCACTAATTCCTTCAAATCCTTTCACCAATCACCTTCCAAAGGTCCCAACTCCTAACATCATCACATTGGGGGTTAGGATTCAACATAAGAACTTAGGGGTGAGGGGGGCACAAACATTCAGTCCATTGCACCCTCCTCACGTCCTCCTGCTCACAATGGAACCTGAGCTCCGTGAGGACCAGGACTTTGTCTTGTTTTCTGCAGTGTCTCCAGTGCCTAGAACAATAAATAGCACATCGTAGGGGCTCAATAAATATTGTAGAATGAATGAATGAATAGATGAATGTGTCTCCTGCACTGGCTAAGACAACTGTTGGATCCGAAGCGAAAGACCAAGAAAAGAGAACTTCCTTGCTTCTTCACGACCCTTGTGATGTCTGACTTCCCTCTGCCATAGGATCCATCTGCCCGGCACTTTGCACTGAACCTGCCTCGTTTGCCCGGTGCCCTGCTACTTGTTGGAGTTATAAAGATGAAAAGAATAAGGATGAGCCCTCAAGGAAAACGCAATCTCCGTTCTAAGAGAGGACTCTGAGGAGAGGTGAGAAGAGAAGGGAACTGATACATCCCAAAGGTGAAACATAGAACTAGCAGGGTTTCTGGGCAGGAAGGAATCCGAGAGAACAATGGAGAGTGAGGTGAAGTGTGACTGGACAAAGGTAAGCTGTCCATCACTGAGAAGATCAAGGCATGAAGAGGTCTAATATGTCCTGGCTCCCGCACGCCCAGGACCATGAGCAACACTAGGTTCCAAGCTACGAGAAGCTCATACGTAGCAGGAGAAATAAAACAAATGTACTGGTAATAGTGAGACAAGGCAGTGTGGAATCGGAGCCACAGTGCTGTCACCTAGGAGGTAGGTCCAAAGGAGGAAGCGTATTTTCTCTGGCTGGCTTCCCTGTGGTCATATTGTATCTGCTGCGTGTCTGATGCTAAAGGGAAAACAAAAAAATGAGGCCGGAGCCCGTCCTTCTAGATCTACAGTCCAGGGGAGATACAGTGCATTCATCCGTCACCCGTCATATCCTGAGGCTGACTTGCCCTGGCTCATGCCAATTGTTAAATTTTCAGGAACTTTGCATGCCCATTTTTAAACACAGTCTTTAAAAAAGATTGGGGCGCCTGGGTGGTTCCGTCAGTTGAGCATCCAACTCTTGATTTTGGCTCAGGTCATGATCTTAGGGTCTGGGATTGAGTCCTGATTTGGGCTCCATGCTGAGGGTGGAGCCTGCTTAAGATTCCCCCCCCCCACCACCCCTGCTCGTGTGCTCTCTCTCTCTAAAAAATAAAATAAAATAAAATTTAAAGTAATTAAATTTAAAAGTATGTAAACTTACAATGAAATAAGTTATCTTGAAGACAAAGGTAATGCGTACTCAAAACTCATCACTTCCTGAATCATTCTCTATGCTCTTGAGGCTTTTAGGTCTATGACATCCACACAGCTTTGTGCTAGTGCACACATCTTCCCAACTCTGCATTCAGAAACATCACACAGTACCTTGAAATTGCCATGTCAGGAGTACTTACACCATTTACACCACAGAAACTGACAAATGCTGCAAACCCAGACTTAGTTCAATATTTACATTTTCTTGCCTTAAGAAAATGATAGAGAAAGTATTGAAAATGCAGATCAAACTTCAGTGTGTCATGTCTATAGTCACTGTGTTGTGGATAGCACAAAAAATGGTGGAAACATTCCTCCAATATTCAAATCTATGATCAAATCCTGCAAAGAAGGGAAAGCCTGGGGGAGGGGCACCGGTTCCCTAGGAGATCACAGGCGTCATGGAGGAGAGGCCCAAGGCAGAGAAAATCAAGGGAACCATGTCCTTGGAGGCCCTTGGCTTTCCTTGTCCTGCTGGTCCCAAGGGAGAGAAGCTTTCTAATGGTGATGAGACCACTGCCTGCCGGAACCCATGTCTGTGGTCTCTTTCCTGGGAACCAGGTGGAACGCAGGCTCGGAGAACCACTAAAGGATGTGAAGATAGGGCAAGCCCAGGAATCACCAAAGCCTCTGGAACAGGGAGTATTCACCTTCTCTTGTGGCTCCAGGGTCCAGGGAGTATAGAGCAAACTATAAAGAAGGCAGGAAAGTCTCACTAGCAGAAAAAAATCAACAAGCCAGGGATTTCTGTGAAATGACTTTTTTTTAAACTGGACTTGCAGGCTTGAAATTCAAACTTGATTGTGAAGGGGGGATGGGATGAGGCACCACACCTGCCCCCACAATGTCCCTCTGTATATAACGATCACATGCCACATGCATACAGAGCTGGGCAGCAAGCTTTGCCATCAGTGTCTATTCAGACTCACAAGTTTTCACTGGAGCCAAGGTTTCTAAAAGGAACTGGGACCCTGACAGCCTCTCTACGTCTCCCTTTCACACACACACACACACACACACACACACCCCGTCCCCTCTGCAGCCATCTCCACTGAGCCTCTAAGATGGGACCAGACTGCAGAAAGGACCACACTTTCCTTCCCGGTCCGCACTCAACCCCCAAAAAGGGCTGGGAGAGAGGGAGAGGAGCCTGGGGCCATGGCCTGGTCTCAGCATCAGCCTCCTGTAAATTGTTAAAGAGGATGGCAGGGTCCTGGACCAATGTGGCCCCAACTGAGCCGCACACATCCTGACTTCACCATCCTGGCTGTGGGTGCATTTTGTGGGAAACACATACCCATAGGTGAATTGAAATCGCTACCAGTCTTGGAATCCTTGGGACAGTCTACCTGAAGGTAACACAGAGAGGGAGGAGGGAAGGAGCCAGCGTAGATACAGGGACATCGAGGCCAGCAGTCGTTGGGAACAGGACCTTGAGGGAGAAAAGATGGCAGCCGAATTCGAAGTGGGAGGAGCTTATGCGCAGCAGTGTTGTGGGGAGGGATGGAGGGGGGTCTCTCTAGAAGCCACACTGCATAGAAAACACTGGGTAACAGCAGGCAGGAGATGAGATGATTACAAGAATCACCTGGGAAGCTCCAAAATGTGGCGAGCAGGGCCCCTGCTGAGTCTGATTTCTGCCAGGACAGCACTTGGATTGGGGCACAAATGTACAGTGACAGCCTTGGTCCCCTCACCCTGGGATAGGGGACAGCAGCACTTCTACACGCAGGAAAAACAAAACAGAAGATATGAGATCTATGAGAGGCCAAAAAATAACAAATTCATGCTGATTAAGGGGCGAGTCAAGATTTATAAATAGGAAGAGAAGACCTGTGAATTAAGTTAGTATTAAAAGAGAATCACAAATACTTTGCCAAGCTAAGTTCAGCGGAGTGGCAGGAGGCATGTGTGGTTGGGGAACCGAGTAAGTGAGAGAAAATCCTGACAGGGAAAAAAAATCCAGGAAGGAAATAACTTATTGTTGAAAATGATTTTCCACTCCTCATCTCCACCATTTGAGTTAAAATAAAGTAAGACACGTAAAGGCAGGACTATTTCCAAAGCAATCATCCTCAGACCTGTTTTGTAATACAGATAACCCGGCCGGTACCCAGCTATCTCCAGAAGGTTAGGACTTGTAATTTAGGCTGCTTTCAGGGAATGGCACGTTCTGTTTACCTTGCACTTTCTACCGATTGCTCCTAACGTGCGGAAACTTGAACCCTCTCAGAAATGGCCGTGCAGTCCAGCCGGTCTTCAGAATCCAGCAGATGAGAAGCTGGAGAGGTCTTTTTTTCTGCTGACTGTGGCCATGCATGGCTGCGTGATTTGTGGACAAAACCCACAGCCACATCCATATCTCATGGTCATTAATGACCAAGAGGAGGACGCAGCCCAGAACCACTCACAGTATAGAAAATCCTCAGAGAGGGACTCTATGCAGATAATTAGAACAATCAGAGTCATTTTGATCCCGTTCTGATTTCTCAGTTCACCTTCAAAGGCAGGCTGTTTTCAATGGCCCCGCGAGAACATTGTGGACGGTGCCTGAGGTTTCTCATAGCGTTAACATCCGAAAGAAAGGGCCAGATGTGATCTTACAATGAAGGAAAACAAGATCACGGAGAAGGCCAGGGATCCCAGAAATGTCCCAAATGTCAAAAAGTCACTGGCAGAAATTGCCATTGTTAAGCTGGGTAGCAAACCCCAGGGAAATTCTAGAATAGATAATTAAAGAGATGGTTTGCTCTTAATAAAGAAAGAAGGTCCTGTCAGGAGCCAGCGCGATTCGTAAGAGCAAGAAGCACTGAATTAGACACTTTCTTTGGACAAGAGTGGTTACTGGGTTACTAAGACGCCGCACAACTTCTGTCACACCAGGCTTTGGGACAGGAGGCACAGACGTGGGCCCGACAACTACCCAGATAGGCTCCGCGCTGGCACCAAGGATGGAGAACCAGCCCCTGGGGTCCTCGCCTTGCAACCATTCATTCGACCCAACCAAAACCTCACTAACTCAGCACGCCCGCACAGAGCACGGATTTTATGCAGGGCGCGCTCCTGAGCAAGGGATAGGAAGACATGGTCCAACCTCTGTTTTCAGGGGGTTTATAATCGAGTGGTGGGTAAAACAAGCACACGAGTAGCCACAAGACAAGCCAGAGAAATGAAATCACAATGAGCAAAGTACCAAGTGCCATGGGGGAGGGGCGTGGATGGAGACAGAGGTCCCTTCTGCTTAGAAGATTAAAAAGGCTTTGTATGAGAGGTGGTGTTTGAGGTGGAGGCTGATGGGAGAGAGACATGGGGGGCGGGGGGGTGATGAGGAAAGGCGTTTGCCCCGAACGGTGTGAGCAGAGGCACAGACTGGGAAAAAGACGAAGCACCAAGTCCAGCGCGGTGGCAGCAGGGAGACTGGAAAGTCAGCACTGCTGCGGTGTGTTCCTCTTGCTGGGAATTGGCCACGGGGCACCCTCGGTGGCTGGGCGATGGACTGGGTTCAGGAGGCACAGTCTGACATTTGAATCCTGCCCCGGCCACCGCCTTAGCCATGAAATCGAGCAACTTAACCTCTCTGACTCTAGTTACCTCCCCTGTAGACTAGATGGGACTGTAGTCCCTGCCTCAGAAGGTCACTCTGGGGATTAAATGAGATGCTATGTAAAGTGGGGCCTGGCACGGAGTAAGTGCTCCCTAAATGCAGCGAATAAAGGGCAGAATTAAATTGGAAGAAGGGCTCCCTTTGCAAGTTCGCCCTGGCGAATCTTAGAGCTAGCGGAAGAGCAGAAAGTCTGTCTAATACCGGGTCCCAATCTAGTTCAGCAGGGAGCACCTGGAGGCTGAGCCCAGCTAGACAGTTGGGTGAAGCAGAGACGAGGTAAACCTCCCAACCTGGAGAACTGGGGGGGCAGATTCTACAGGATTCCGGAAGTGACTGGATGTGGGGTCTGAAGAAGCAGCCGGGAGCATCATGTGACTACAGGTTTCTAGCCTAGTGACCAGCTGAGTGCTGGTTTCATCCAAACCCAAGCAGGAAAGTCAGGAGGGGCTTGTGGGGAGGATACAAAGAAAATAGCATGGAATTCAAAAGAGAGAAGGCTTGGTGAAAGCCTGGAGTCAGCAGTTTGAAAGAAGCAAGAGAGGACCACGTGGGTGGGTCTGTCCGTTAAGTGCCCGACTTTGGCTTAGGCCATGATCCCGAGGTTCATGAGTTTGAGCCCTACATTGAACTCTCTGCTGACAGCTCAGAGCCTGGAGCCTACTTCGGATTCTGTGTCTCCCTCTCTTTGCCCCTCCCCCACTCGTGCTTTATCTCTTTGTCTCTCTCAGAAAGAAAAAAAGAAAGAAAGAAAGAAAGAAAGAAAGAAAGAAAGAAAGAAAGAAAGAAAGAAGAAAGGAGAAGGAAGGAAGGAAGGAAAAGAAATCTGTGGTCATCTGGAATTCTGGGGCAGGAGCAGGGAAGGGTAGGAGGTGTCCTCACTGCTGTAGGAGTAATCCCACAGAGACCACCGGGAATTTGCTGAAGGTTTTTAGATGCCGCTAAGCTGGGAAAGTAGCTAACGTAAAGATGACCAAATTTTATGATTTAAAGCAGTCTTAAAAGGCTAGAATTGTGGGTTGGAGCAAACAACAATGGCTAATTCTTATATATATCAACTCAATGAACCTTTCTCATAGGGAAAATACTATTATCAGCCTCATTTTAAAGATATGGAAAGTGAAACAGAGAGGTTAAGTGACTAGACCAAGGTCACACAACTAGTAATGGCAGGCCTGAGATTTGAACAGGAAGTCAGGTTTCAAGCTCTGTACTCTGCAAAGAAGGAAAGGAGGGAGGGAGGTATAAAGGGGGAAAGGTGGGAAGGGATGGGAAGGGAAAGGGAGGGAAGGGAATGAGAAGGGAGGGGAGGGGAGGGGAGG